>BCKE01000081.1:13570-129018 GCA_001600495.1 Pilasporangium apinafurcum
CGAGGTAATCATTGCATGTTTATGTGTAAGGAAGAATGGTTGGTTCTTAGGCCATAAGAAAATGAACCGTTAGAAAGAAAGAGAGTAGTGCAAGCTAAAACAATAATCTCACTTTTCAATTTACCTTCAAACACTCAAGTTCCTTACAATACCTGTCTTGTTTTCTGACTTTCTTTAGGGAACTGCTAAATTCACCTCCCAAACTTACTAAATTCACCCCCCACAACCAAATTTTTATAAATTTGATCCATAACATAAAATTTGCTAAATTTACCCCCCATCAGCAATTCATCTACAAACACATATTGCTATAAATTCTCAAATTATTGTTATACTCCTCGCACAGTCACACCGTAGCACTTGTACGGAAGTTTGTAAAAACAAAAGTGCATTATCAGATCAGCTACATCTAACTTAGTAGAGGTTAGTTCGCTCATCTATACTATATAAGCTAATATAAACATATGCATCACACTGTTGCTAATAGCAATTATCTAGTGCTGGGACAAGTGCGACTATTATGGCCTTGTTGGCTACAAAGTCTGCATCGTCTTGAAATCGTCGGTCTTTCTACTAGCTCAAAGGCAGATGGATCCCGACGAGTGCTTGCGTCATTGCGGTTTTTGCTGCCCATTGGACGACCTCTGGTTAGCTGGACTAAAGGATTGAGAGGAGACTCCAAAGGATCGTTGATAAGTTGAATGAGCTTTTCTCGCATAGCAAATTTCTGATGAGGAGAAAGCTCATTGTAACGTTCTGTAACACTACCCAGCAGGTCTCGAAGAGTACCATTGCTGTCGCTTTCCTGCCCTTGAACGGTTGTTGAAAGGCCAACTGTTGGTTCTAGTGTAATGTGCCACTGCACGTGAACATCATCCAATTGAAGCGACATCCGACTATCAAGATGGTTTTTGATGCTATGCGCACAAGGGAGCCCCATAGTTCTGCCGAAGGTGCCTGTGCAGTGAGGTAGGGATGACGCAAGCGTGTCCTCCTTTACCTTGAGGTATTGTTTGTAGATGTGATTCAACGCGAATATGGATACTTTTCTGAGAAGGGGCATCATCAGCGGTATGCGATAACTCCAGCTGACTCGAATCTTCTCAGCACTAGCCTTCGCTCGATGCTCTTTTTCTTGATGCTCAATCAGCATCGTAATGTTGGTGACAACGGTTCTCAAGTCACCAGGAGAAACCAACAGCCGCCGTTTGATGACAGCATGGGCTCCCTCGACACGTGAAGTAACCGCAGTGCCAAGATGTAAATGTTGGTTAGTCCAGGGAACGGCAAAATGTTCTTTAAAAGGCATCCAGACCTCCTCCAAGTATTTGATTGCACGAGGATGATCCACAAAGGTCTTCTTCATCTCGGCCCACTTGTTGTTGAAATCCTCTTCTTTTTTGGACTTGATTGTGGTGGTCCAAGACTTCAAAAACGAGTCCCATTCTTCCCCTGTGGCGAAATGCTTCTTGCAGGACTTTAGAACATTTTTTTCGATGTGCCACAGACACAAAATATTTTTTGTTTTTGGAAAAACGTCCGCTAGAGCATTGAGAAGAGCCAACTCTCGGTCAGTGACGACTACATGAGGTGTCTCACCATCATCAAAGATACCATGGATACGAGTTAGAGCCCAGCGATAATCGGCTTCCTGTTCTGCATTCAAAAAGGCGAAACAGGAGTAGAAGGTGCTGTTGAAGGCGTCAATCCCCACGACATTCAAAAGCGGCATACGAAATCTGTTGGTCTTGTACGTAGCATCCATTAACAGGATGTGTGGGTATCTCTTCGAGAAAGCTATAGAGATGTTATGGGCAAAAAAAAGCCGCGTGATATTGCCTGATTCATTGACTTCGTAGTCATACTTATAGCTCCCACCACCAAGTTCGTCGAGAAGGGCCTGAATAGGCGTGCGATTAGCCAGATTTTCCTTACGAATCTTACTAAGCTCGTTGTACACAGTTTTGGCGATTACCGGCGTGGCATCATCCGTGCTGCGAAGATGACTGAGGATGGCTTTTGGAGGAACTCCTGAAGAAGATAAGTGTTTAACGGTTTCTCGCTGGGGAACGCTCAGTCGACGAGTAATTGAATGGCCAGACATATCTTCAGAAAGGTCGTGGTTATGCTCATTGTTTTTCATGAATAAATGCCATTGCCCCTTTCTGATGGAAGCCCGCATTGCAAATGGACATTCAGTCAGTCGCGAACTGGCACGTTTCACCGCTCGAGGATCTCTCTGATATTTGCCCCCTCTGTCGCACTTCAGCTCAATGTTCTTTGCCTCTCCAGAACGACCTTTTCGTGACCTCTTGACAGAGACCGCAAAACCAACCGACATGGTCCTGACATGTTCCATGACAGCCTCTTGACAATTAAAAGTACCAATAAGTGCTTCTTCCATGGTCAAATTGAGGAATGGCGGACGTATATATTGAAAAATGCTGATGAATTATGTCGTTGGTCGGATACCGACGGACTCGACTTGCTATCCACCGAGCTGCACTAAAGTGTTACTACGGCTTTGCACGTTTAGTGTGACGTGGCCATCTGAACAGCCAATCAGAAGGCTGAAAGAGTCCCACGTCATTATATAAAAATTGTGTATGTGCACATTAACTTGCATTCAAGAGTATAGTGTTGCTTGATTACTCGATACAGCAACTTTACTGCAACATTAAACTAATTGATTACACACCAGTACGTCTGAACAGTGACAAGGTGTCAGAGAAGAATATCATTGGCTAGGAAGGTTAGCAATCATAGGAAACCAAGATAGAATGCAAATCCATAGGACATTGAATGTGAACCATGAAGATTAGTGGATAGCAGTAGCCGTAGAAGTTTAAAAGACCTCACTCAATCTCACTTTTCCATTTACCTTTTGCTGCCCAAGCAAAACGCCTCCTCTCATCATAAAGTGTTACATTTAGCCCACAGAACTACAACCAAGTTATTTTCTATTGATGGACTAGCGGGACAAGCACAATGGCATTAAACCGCAGACCTAGTCTCAGAGTTGGTTGTGTGTTGTTCGGGACAGGTATGGCAAGCACGGACACCTATAGGTTGCTACCGGGATCGACGTTACGAGCGCGGGGGCGAGGAGAGAAGCTTGACTTGAGTAGTTGGGGGAAAATTGAGAAGTGAATTAATTTTTGTTTAAGGTCCTTAGTTCACAAGTGCTACCTCTAAGCCTCCTAGTCACTAGACTTCTTTTTTTTTCTGATTTCTGATTTAAAACGAAATTTTCAACTAGCTAATCATATAGCGTATATCGAACACATGTACAATTGCCCGCAATCATGCGTAATCGGTGAGCGTAAACACACGCAATCAATATAAGTAAACATAAGAGTAATCAAGCATGAGTGATGTTTCTCACACCAATTGCGAGAACGATGCACCATCACTCCTTTCAACAGTATAAGCGTTAAAATCTTCGGCGAAGGTGAAAGCTTCTGCGCTTGGTGTAACACATGCCTGACCTCACACGCAAGGGACAAGCGTGGCGTCGGCATGTGCCTGACCTTGCGCTCGAGGTCAGACGGCATTACATACCTCAAAGTCATTTCAATACATTAAGAGGGAAAATAGTCAGAAATACATAGTTGCATATAATACATGTGTAAAGGAAGAAAGTAGAAAGATGATCGTAATCAGATTAGGAAAGCATGCATTCAACGGGAGCTTAAATGTAGTGGTAGCGGACTAAGTCCTCCATGTAATTCACTTTTCATTTTGCCAACAACTCACTACTTCCTCCCCAAGTTCCACGACCGTCCAAGCTTTCAAGTTCTTAATTTCATCCAATCAAGTTCCAGTAATCTACTTTTTGTCCAATCAGAGATCCCCATCGTTACACTTAGGCACCAGATGAAACCAGTTAATCGACTCACGCTTAGAGTTTACCTAGTTGAATGTATTTTATATATGTCAAACTGCATATATTATTCATGGACATAGAGAGTAGAGGTAGAAGCGCAGCATGGTAGAGGCATGCCATGAAAATAGGTAAGACTATAATGAATTCACTTCTCAATTTGCTATCTACTATGCAAAGCAAGGTAGAAACTACGCTAGATGAATTGCTGATGGGGGGTAAATTTAGCAAATTTTATGTTATGGATCAAATTTATAAAAATTTGGTTGTGGGGGGTGAATTTAGTAAGTTTGGGAGGTGAATTTAGCAGTTCCCTTTCTTTACTGGACATTATCTAATTGGTACGTAATCAGTTAATTTAATGTTGCAATACGATTGCCGTATAGAGTAAGCAACCAACCACACTCTTGAATGTAAATTGATGTGCACATACACAGTTTCGTGCTACGACGTTGGAATCTATCAGCCTTCTGATTGGCAGTTCAGATGACCACGTCATAGGTACTGGTACAAATGCTGTTGGCGATGCAATTGAGGTGTAAGATAATTTCATCTTTTTCTTGTTAGGCTAGAAGTAGTTAGTCACTTCAGACTCGGACGAACTAGAACCTAAGCTCTATAATGAATATGTATTTCTAATGAATTGAGCTCATTGATCCAGTCCCGTAGTCATATTTATTTGCAGTTTTTACTATAGTTTCTATTTATCTTCTTGTATTTTACCGAATAATTAAAAAATTTCATTTTTAGTCTGTATTGGTATATTTTTTGGGTGCTGTTATTTACACAGGGTAAAAATTGTTATTTACACGGGGTAACAAAATAATAATACAATATTTAAACAGTTGCATGTTAGACACCGATGGATGAAGAATCGGTTTAAGTAAAAGATAGGCATACACATAAAGGAGGCTTAGATGTAGTGGAAACGAACTAAGTCCTCGTCCTAATCCATTTTTCATTTTACCATGAAGTAAATACTTTTCTTCAAGATCCACATCGCTCCAGGTAAAGTAAAGCTTCAGTTAATCAAGAACCTCCGTCCCAAGTTTTCGTCCAATCATCGTACTCCATTGCTACAAATATTTTTTTCTACTCTGTGCTAATAACAAATTTTGTTATCCCGTGTAAATAACAATTTTTACCCTGTGTAAATAACAGCACCCTATTTTTTTCCTTCTCCCTTACATTAATCGAAAATCGAAAATCAAAAAAACTTCTAAACAGCATAATAATCACCCTCCAGGATGGAGGTTGCGCGAACGTAGCACTTCGGGTGGTTTTGGGTGAGAGTGAACGCTTGGAATTTGGAAGGAAAAGGCGACACAAGAAAGCGCGAACACAAGGAAAAGAGAGGAGGAATGAGTCGTGCGCGGGTGTACTGCGACGTGAATGAGACGCGTCCACGCGAGTACTGGGACTATGAGACACTCAATGTGACCTGGGGGTATGTTTGCTCTGATTTTGTAGTGTGGATGGAGAACGCAACCATTCATATCTGCACTTTTTGTTTGAATGTTTGGATTGTGACTGGGGGGAATGGAATAGGAAAAGGAATGGAATCCCAGCTCCCTTCTTGTCTTTCAGTATGCTATGGATTTATAGGGATGATGCTGACCCATTGCTTTTTTTGTTTGTGATAATCTTGCTCGGTGTTTTACAGTGACCAAGACAACTACGAAGTCGTGCGCAAAATTGGCCGTGGAAAGTATAGTGAAGTGTTTGAAGGGTACAATGTGGCAAACAACTCGCGATGCGTGATTAAGATTCTGAAGCCTGTGAAGAAGAAGAAGATTAAGCGGTGTGTTTGCATTTTGGTGAAATGATTTTTAGCATCCATAACCATAATTTTGGTGCTGATTCGTGTGGAATGTATAATTATGTATAGTGAAATCAAGATTTTGCAGAATTTGTCGGGTGGTGTGAACATTGTGCAGTTGCTGGACGTGGTGCGTGATCCTCAATCGAAGACGCCCAGTTTGGTGTTTGAGTACGTGAACAACACCGATTTCAAGACACTGTACCCGACACTGTCGGACTATGACATTCGTTATTACATTTACGAATTGTTGAAAGCACTGGACTTCTGCCATTCCAATGGAATTATGCACCGTGATGTGAAGCCCCATAATGTCATGATTGATCACGAGAAGCGGCAGCTTCGCTTGATTGATTGGGGGCTTGCGGAGTTTTACCATCCTGGACGGGAATACAATGTCCGTGTGGCGAGTCGCTATTTTAAAGGACCGGAATTGCTGGTGGATATGCAAGAGTATGATTACTCGTTGGACATGTGGAGTTTGGGCTGCATGTTTGCTGCGATGATCTTCCGCAAGGAGCCGTTTTTCCACGGACATGATAATTGCGACCAACTGGTGAAGATCGCGAAGGTAAAGGGTACCGACGAGCTCTTTGATTACTTAACCACGTATGACTTGGAGTTGGATCCGCAATACGATGGGATCCTGGGCAGCCATACGAAGAAGCCATGGGAAAAGTTTATCACACAGGAAAACAAACACTTGGTGTCCCCTGAAGCATTGGATTTCCTGGATGGGCTGCTGCGATATGATCACCAGGAACGGTTAACAGCGAAAGAAGCCATGCAACACGCGTACTTCCAGCCCGTTCGTGATGCGGCCGAACAGAAGCTCCGGACTGGTGCGCAGCACGCTGAAGAGATCACTAGTGTGTCCGACTCGAGCTCGTAGTGTGCATGCAAATAAGAAAGCCGTTCTGATCCCGAAAGACTTGGAGAGATTGCACGCAAAGGCGCAGTGAATGTAGGCGGGTTGACGTGCTTTAGATGGAGTCATGGACTGATGCAGTGGAAGGAATGGTAGTTGAAGCAACGCTGGAGCTCGTAACATGGAAGAAATATCAAGTGTACATGCACATGAAGGGTTGATGTGGAGTAGTGTGTCTGTGCTTTGTGTTTCTGAAGAGATTTGGAAGACTAGCGATGCTGCTTGTTATGCAACACCGTCGTAAGGATGAAGAGGAAAATCTAGTCGTCCGTAGGTACGATTCGTGATGCTTATGATGATTCCATTTGATTTTTTTGTGTCGATTTTTGTTCATCCACTTTCGTTCCATTTATTTCACGTTTGACGGATGTGCTCTTTACGGACTTCTTAGTCAATCACCACCAGCAGATGCGAGCTTCATTCTTTTGAGTCTAGCTCCGAACGAATAACATTAATGTCTCGAGCAAAGAACCGATATGCATAAGTAGCAGGATTCCGTGGTCGATCACGTATGATCGCACGCACCAGGGCTCGCGTGATTTTGGCGACGTCGGGATGATCCCGTAAGTATTGCTCATTGTCTAGGCGTATCATCACCTTCCGCATCCAATCACAATATAAAAGACGCACTTATGGTGAAGAGAAAACAAGATAGAGACGGTACCAAGCACATACTTTCGCTTGGTTGAGTGCTGCTAGCTGTTCTGTAGTAAGTACTTGAAGTTTTTCAATGCCGCCAGCTCCAGGATCCGTAGCGTCGTCGTTCATTCTTCACAACGTTTGTGGCTTTTCAACTGCACCGATCTGACAAATTATTGGAGTGGTGTACTTCAATTAGTGTTTAAAGCATGTTTGTTTAAAACACCACTGTGGGTTCTTTGTGACCAACCCGTTTTGGTTTCCGCTATCGACCCACCCGGGTTTGGCTTTCTAGAGTTGTGTGGCTTTGCGCGCATCCAATCACATCTCGTGTGTCATCTGCAGTACCAATAGCCATGTGGTCTCTCTGTAGAGCAGCAGTGCTTCGTCAACTCACACGCAACCACGTGCATGCGCGCCTCGCAGTCGCCACGACCCAACAGTTGCAGCAAAACCAATGGGAGCATCTATTCACTACACTCGCTGGGGTAGACCGGGAGCTGCTATTATCCCACTCGGCCAAGACCGTGAGTGAAGAACTGGGCGACCGAAACATCCGCAAAGTGCGTCAGGCACTGTCAAAAGAGTTTGACGAGACGGCAGCACGCGCAGATGTCTCCAGTGATGACATCAAGGAGATCTTCACTGCCGCGCAAAAGACTGGTGCACGCTCGGTCTTGATGCGTGCGTTCCATTTCATGGAAGAGACGTTTCCGTCCAAGATCGATTTCACCATGTATGGGGAAGTCTTCCGGATGTTGCAGCGCAATAAAGATGGCAAGAAAATGACGGCTATCTATGAACGAGCTCGTCCGCGGTTCCAGAGCGTGCCAGAGATGATTTATCGTTTTGGTATCGTCGGCAAGCTCGAGCAGGACGATTTGGAAGGTGCGACGGCCATTTGGAACGAATTACAGGCCGATGGCCATGAAGTACCCAACGAAATCACATCACGGGTGATGATGGCGCATGCTCGTGCGGGTAATGTAGACAAAGTGCTGGAGCTCTACGACTCGGTGGATACTCAAATCGGACAATGGCATGAATCAGCGATCAACCGCGTCATCTTGACAATGGGATTAGTGGGGCAACCACAAAAAGCGTTCGAGTTTTATAGCAACTCTAGTATGAAGCTCAATGGTGGCACCTTGATTACGTTGTTGAGTGTTTGCATCAACAACAATTGCACACAACAAGCTGCCGATATCTTAGTGAATCGTAAACGATTTGACCTCCACCTCGATGCTCGTGCCTATAATCGTATTATGCGAACGCTCGAGTTTTTAAATCGACACGAAGAGATCGCTGACATTTTGCAGGAAATGAAAACTAATAATGTGCGCTTTGATAGCATGACGCGTATGATCATCGACGAGAATCGTGAACATCTTAAGGGAACACAATACTACACCGAACAAGTGGAGACGCCAATGTCGCCGAAGAAACTGCCTCCAACAATTGCAGGCCCAAAAATTCGCGAATTGCTGGAGAAGAACGAAGGCGCAGAAGCGGCTGCAATAATTGATCAATTATTGAAGCCGTTAGAACCTTCAGACGTTGCAGAAGATGTTACGTTCCCAGAAGGAGCGCTTAAGGTTCCACCGTCGTTCGCAAAGGATGCTATTCGCGCGTACGTTTTGACCAACCAATACGACAAAGTGGATGCGCTGCTGAAAACGTTTAATGCTGTGGAAGGTCGCTATGGCCATGCACTGGCGGAGATCATGACGCAGTTCGGACCACAGGGTACAACTCCAAATGCCACGTTTGTTTACCGAGCAACAAAGGCGATGCTCTTTCAAGGACGACAGATTTTCCGTGTAAACGACGCGTTGCAGTTGTTCCATAGTTTCCATGATGTAGACGCCACCTGGAAGATTCTTGAGCAAGTGTTGCAAGAATATTCGTCGGACAAGGTCAATGCGAATGGGGCTACAGTTGAGGATCATGGCGACAGCGAAAATGAAGAATACCTAGATGGCGACCAAAGTAAATCGATTAAGACGAAGCGATTCTCACAGTTCAACCTTGGTCGTGTCATCAACAGAGTTCTCCAGACGCTGGTTCAGAACGGGCAACTCCCACGTGTATTGAGTGCCTTCGACCTATTGGAGACCCATGGATTGCAAGCAACAGCGTTCAACTACGTTGTCATCTTCAGTTCAATGCGGGATATGAACGGTGAAGCGTCGGTACAGTTGCGCAAAAACAAACAGCAGGCGATTGAACAGGCCGCACCATTTTACACGGCGGACCAGTTTGAACAGGTCTGGGATGACATGGTGCGTCGCAACATCAAAATCTCAAAATCAATTGTCGGGAACGTGTGTTTGGGCTTTGCACATGGTAACAAGCGCCAGCGCTTGAAACTCTTGGAAGCGTATGCGGATGTGAAGAATCAAAATGACGACACATACGTGTTGCCTTCAGTTTGCTACCAAGTGTTGCTGCAATTGACCGCGAAAGATGGCCAGCTGGCTGAAATGCAGACATTGTATGACGAAGCCATGCAATCGCTCACTGCTCAGCCTGATCGCAGAGTTCCACGTGATTGGATGACGACAATGATTATTAAGTTGAGCGAAGTCGGTCAGGTGCAGGAAGCGTATCACCAACTCATGGACATGCAGTCCAAGACAGGCAACTACTCGTATGAAGCGTTGTTTGCCGTGCTTCATGCTGCGATTCATGCCAGTGAAGAGGAGCTGGTCGCGAAATTGCTGACGCTTTTCGAAGAGCGTGATTTTCAATTGTCATTGAGGGAGGCCGCTCAGCTGGTGGATGCCGCCAAGGAGAAGAACATGGTTAATGCAGTGATAGAAACGATCCGACTGTTTGAAAACGCCAATCTCAACGTGGATGTAACAACTGGAGCCCCATTATCACGACAGCTTATTAAGAGGAGTTTCCGTCGGCAAAACGCCAAGGATTACCCGCTGGCCATCCAAACGATGAAGATCATGTACAGCACCACGCTGCAAGTGTGTGAGCAGAACGGCATGTGGAAGAAGGCGTTGTGGCTCAATGAACGCGCGACGCAACTCTGGGGTGAGAATTCTCTGGACCGAACAAGACCCAAGAAACAGTCAAAGAAGAAATCCGACGATAGCGATACCAATCCTGTCCAGACTGCGAGCTAGGGTTGAAGTGGATAGACATGGATAAAACAGTGTGTGTGATAGACAAATGTAGATGCACTTGCCTCATGGACAGGGATCTACTCCAAAATCTGTACAGACAAGGCACCATTTCAAACAAGAACAAAAGCAATAAAAACCAACACATAACGTCTGATAATCATGCTTTCATCCACGCAATGAATTGAATTGCATAAAATATTGTGTTGATTGGACAAAATTCAGTCAAATTAGAATTATTATCCAATCATCAAGAGAATTTGCCAGGTTTGTTGCGTGTCCACATCACCGCCCAATTGAAGATGTGGCGCATCGGTGGCTGCGCTGCGCTGCGGTCATCAGCACTGGCACGAGCGGTGCGCTCCACACACGCGCGCCACTCTGTCATCTCCACCCATGGTTCGTTCTCTTTCACCACTGCTAGCAGACAGCATGACGTTCTGGTCGGTGGCGTGGCGCTGCAGGAAGTGGCACATCGTTCGTGGGAGGAACTGCAGCATAAGTTTGGTGTGCAGCAAATGCGCACCGTGCGGCAGAATCTGCCAACCACGTGGACTACATTGACGTCTCCTGGCAAGAATAAAGAGAGTGAAGCCGTGATTGCACCCATGACGGTCAAGCAGTTCTTCTCGGTTGCCCACAAGTGTAATTTACCCAAACTTATGCTCGAGACATTTGAGTACTTTGACAAGCATTTCCCAGCGCTTGGTGTGGATTACCTCATGTACGGTCAAATGTTTACATTACTTAGGCGCATTGGCCAACGCGACCAGATTGGAGCCATTTATGCGCGCACGCGTCCACGGTTTACGGATCCTAACCGCCCTCCACCAGAGATTGTCTATCGCTATGGGATCTACGCGAAACTTGGCCATCAAGATTTTGCCGGTGTGGATACATTAGTGAATGAGATGCAATATCTCGGAGTCCCAATCTCCAATGAAATCGTGTCGTATATGATGGTTGCGAGCGCGAAAGCTGGCGACAAAGCGCGTGTGTTGGAACTTTTCGCCTCGCTCAATCCTCAAGAAGGTCAATGGCATACTGCAGACGTTGATCGTGTTATCACCAGCATGGGTAAAATACGTTGTCCTGACGAAGCGTTTGAGTTCTATCGACACTCGCAGATTAAATTGTCGAGCAATACGCTCGTGGCGCTGCTGCAAGTCTGCAAAGACAACGATAGACTGCAACAAGCGCGGGCGATTCTGGCAAACCGCAAGCGGTTCAATTTGGTACTGAAGACTCGTGAATATAATCGTGCGATGGAAGTGATGGAGCATTTCCAACAAGGTCAAGTAATTGCAGAGCTACTGGATGAAATGACAGAACAGAACATCAAGTTTGACAAATACTCACTCGCAATCATTGAACGCAATCAACAGCATCTTCAAGGAACTGCCTATGCCATCGCGGATGAAAAGACTCAGCCAAAGACAATGACTGATGAACGGACGGATCAACGCACTATTCGTACTCTGCTGGCGAACAAAGAGTATGCTGAAGCCGCAGCGATTGTCGATTCATACGTTCGTCTGGTGACAGAATCGGACATTGATCGGGACAGCTCAACAAACGTCCAGCGTGGAGCGACAATTCTCCCAGCAGTTTTGGCAAACGACGCTATCAGCGTCTACATCGCCAAGAAAGACCATCACAAGGTGAAGGCGCTTCTGCATGGATTTCGGTGTGTGAAAGGAGGCTTTGATGACGTGTTGGCGCGTATCATCGCCTTTTACTCAAAAAAGGGTGATGATTCCATAGTGTATGATGCATTCAAGGCACTGCAATTCCAAGGGCGTGACATCTTTCGTGTGCGAGAAGCAATGGAGCGTTTTCAGCAATTTCACGACCCCGAGGCAGCGATGCTGCTCTTTTATCAAGCGTTCCGCCATATTGCGCAGGTGATGGAAGAAACAAGAAGTGATGGTAGTAATTTGAAGGAAGTGCTGCCGTTTCATCGTGTGAACGTCATCAAGATGACGCAGCAGATCTTGGTGGAGAATTATCATTTGGGCGATGTATTAAAAGTGTTTGACCACATGGAACTGCACGGCTTCGAAGTTAGCGCGGCCGATTACGCGACGGTGTTTCGTATCATGCGCAACCAACTGAAGACCTCAATAGGAACTAACGGCGGTGTGGGTGGTTCTGAAGGCTACACGCTTGGTGATTTTGAGATGATATGGGACGACATGGTACGTCGTGATGTGGTCGCCACCAAGCAAATTCTTGGTCAAGTTTGTGCGGTGTTTGCAGAGGGAAAGAAAGATTATCAACTGCAACTGCTAACCGCTTATAATCAAGCAAGAGATAATACGAAGGACAATTATATTCTACCGCCTATGTGTTACAAAGCATTGTTGGCAATGGCAGCAGAGCACTCGTCGATGGATGGGCTCTACGCGATCTATCATGACGCGATAGATTCACTGCCCAAAAAGGATGATTCCAAGAAAAAAGTCCCACGCGACTGGGTGACAATGCTGATGGTGCGCTTAGCAGATGAAAACGAGGCTGAGCGTACATTTGAGCTGCTGATGGCAATGCCAGCGTTATGTGGCGGGTATTCGTACGACGGGATCGTCGCAGCACTGCGTGTGTGCGGCCAAATGAATGATTTGGAGAAATTGGAGCAGCTTGTGATGCTCTTTAAAGCTCGTTCATTTCGTCTGAATTTGCAAGATGCTGAGACATTGATGCAGATTGCGAAGGCCAGCAAGTCGTGCAAATTCGCTGGTGATATCATCCACCTTTTTGAAATGGGTAATTTGGTCCAGAAAGACAGCATTTCACATGGATCGGAGCAAGGTATGATTCCCACCGATGCTACAGTGGATAAATTCCCTATGCAACGCCAGCCGAATGCGCGTGTAGTAGCCAAGCTGCAGAATCTGTATGATGTGGCTGCCACTTTAAGTGAGCAGGATGGTGAAAATTCAGAATCAGCAGCATTGTTCGTAGGCCGCTTACGTGCGCTGAAGGCACTAGAAGAAAAACTTAAAAACAAACACGAGTCGGCTACTGAAGCCAATGCGATCTAGATAAATAAAAGAAACAATATAGACACACGCATTTATCACCACAAATTGGGTTTATCTCCTTATCCACGATCAGAACGCATAACCATTTGCCTTCATCACGTATCCGCGTTTCTCTTGCTTCTCCGTGTTCTTGGCGTGTCAGCTGAAAAAGCGCATGACTAGCAAGGGCCTTGACGGAAAAGACAATGTAACTGATGGTGTGCGAGGAGACCAAATGACGTGAACCTTGCCAAATCCCAAAGTACAACACCTACAAGCATTCCTAGATAATGTAAAAAACGTGGTGAACGGCTGTGTTTAATCGTCTCGCTTACTTGTTTCTATATTTCGCCGCAATAATCTCTTTGTGATTCTATTCCATATGCGCAGCAAACACTTCAGGTTAGCTGAAATACTTGGTTGTATGTTGAATATAGGTAGACTACGTCGATCATTTCATCGGCTGACAACGCCGCAGGATGATGGCGGGTAAAATTCAGTGCAAGGGGGGACCATCCAACCGTTGATGATGATACCGGCTAATCGTACGATGCGCTTGTTCCAGCGCTGCATGTGCGTGGACAAAGAAACAGATGAAGAAAATGACGCAGTACGTGGGACGTTCGCAGCATAAAGACTTTGGTCTCCTGTATCACCTCCATGAAGATGGTGAAGTGATACATCGCGACAGTTTCTAAACCCCAGTTGTTGACTGAAGCGTGAATTCGATTGATGGCTTGACGCAATAACAACCATTTAACGGTGATGAGCCATCTTGCCTCGCATGAAAGCGAATTCACCGCACATATTTATTGGATGTTGTTACTGGGATTCCCGGCGCAATGACCTGTAGCATCGTACTTATGTAAAAGATTCTTACACATCTTCTAGTGCTCTTGTTGATGTTGGCTCTACCAAGAAGCAGACAAAGGATTGATGACCGTACAAGCAAATTGTTGATGCTCACACGGAAGTGAAAAAAAGATTGTGACGCCATACGTGTCGTCTTCAAGGATTCGTTGGAGTGACTGGCTTCACTCTCTGTTTGCACAACTGACATTGAGCATGAGGTAAACAAAAAAGAGTTGTAGCTGCCAGCGTGATTATAATCGATGAAAAATGGGTTTGTAGAGGAAGTGAGAGAAAAAGCGCAAAAGTCCTTCAACGTTTCCTTGCTTGTTGTACTTGCATTTACCGCGCTGGAAATAATGGTGAATCCTTCCGCCATATTCTAGTCAGTCTGATCTGCATCCCATACCATTCCCATCTTTCTTTGTCGCTTAAGCCCACCACCCGCTGCCCATCCTGTTCTGACGATAATGAGACGCAAAAATTGCACCAGATCTACTTTCTGTACATACATCGAGGGATTTGGATCATTCATTCTCGCGAAAATGATGCTGGTCGAGGAAGAAAAGAAAGAAAACATCATGAATACTAGCAGCTACGCAGTAATGAAGATCAATACAAGAATTTCTGCGTTAATTTGACACCAACATATCCATGCTGAATTAAATAGCTTTTATAACATACTACCAAGAAACTTATGTACCCTAAAGTGGTTCTTCATATTCCTCGAAAAAGTCTATACCTCATGCTATAATTGTAGGGCTAAACGCCTCATTCCCGTCCTGACGGACCTGTGATTGTCGTCTTTTATTGGCGTGGTGGCCTTCATCCAGCCCCAGCCGCACCATGACTTCATCAAATGACCGACACCACCACGTTTCCGTGCGATACTTGATCGATCCCAGGCACCCAAACGATCCGTTGCTCTTCTGGAATGCGTGCATGTGAACATGATCGATGCTGTTGAATGGTGGTGTATGAAACGCGTACTTATAATCAGCGTCTTCTTCCCCCGAGCTACCATTACCACTTGTCTTCGACGAGGGCGACTGCGCACCGCTTACTTCTTCCTGTTGCGGCGCGCCTAATACTATCGCCGCAACTTTGCGCATCCGCTTGAGCAACTCTGAATCGTTACGTGTGAGTTTATTGACATTACGAATATGACAACGCGGAACAACCAGAATGTGCGATTTCACGACGGGATTCAACGGCCGAAATACCACAATTGCATCATCCTCGTAGACAAACTCCTCAGCGCGAGATTCCAAGATTTCACAGAATCGACAGCACATGATCGATCCATCACGGCTGTAGGTCACACCTTTACGTGACGTCGACACAGAGGATTTCAATGACCGAGGCGACTCAGCCGAGTCCACCGATCGTCGCCGACGTGGTAGCGCCAAATCATCAACCGCTGCACTAGTCAGCTCTGTATCTGATAATGAACAGACTAAAGGGCTCGTCGGATCCTGCTGTCGTCTCTGTTCAAATGATGCTGCTGAGGTTGGTAAATTCGCTTCGCTCTCTTCACTACTGGTACTAGCTGTCGGATGGGGTCGCTTACGGCGTCGTAGTCCAAGACACTGTCGCAACCTACTGCCGGAATACTTTGTGTTAATTATTTTACTGGTAGAGCTGTCGCTGTCGCTGTTGCTGTGGTTGGAGGAGGGAGATGGTTGGTGATGTTTGCAGTCGAGCGCCAGTTCACTGGGTGGATGGATGGTTGTGGGCATCGCTTTTCCCTCTCTTGATTCACAAGAAGGGACGAGTATGTGGGTTGTTGTGTAGATGGTAAGCTGCCAAATGACACGCACGGATGAACAGCCGCACACACACACACACACGAGCGCTTTCTCTTTCGTCACAAATAGAAAATGAGAAGAAAGAGCGAGTTATGACAGCAAGCCCCGCCCCCCTCATTTTGTAATCACCTGTCTAATAAAACCTCATATATCAAGAAAAACCTTATCACATTGAGACGGGTCAGGATAAAAAAATCGGTAAAGTAGCGCCCCAACTCAGCCCTAGATTGCCAAATAAGAGTCAAACATATCGTATATTATAGGTAACTACTCCATTTTGTTGCTATATGAGGGTGAACAGGTGTAAGAAAGGGTGGATACCATCAAGTACGCTTGCTATTTTATCCCCGCAGAAGAAGAAAAAGAAAACGACTGAGACGAACCACCATCGAGTTAGACAGGAAAGAAAAATGATGGGCGAAGCCACGATTGACTGATGGAACGGATGGAGCCAAAAAGAATGGGCAACATTGTGCTATTCGCTCGCATAAAGAGCTAAGGATATGGGTGCTTCACATGCAAATTGGAAGCGAATGAGTTCTATATAGCAATCCATGGAGACGACCACAGCTCTTAGTTTAGTTATATAATGGCATATAGAAGCGGTTGAGTGGCATCCATTATTTGATTCTTTTATCTCCAGATAACAATAAATAAGGGAATATAAAGAAAAATGCAGGGTTGATCATTTTGATCTTTATCGCCATGAATCTAGACGAGCTTCAGCAAATCACAACACGCTCGTGTTAGTGCAGCACCATTCATTAGGATATTTCGGCTTCACTGTCTCTACATGATGTCAGATAGCCATAGTATGCGTTCGCTGCCTACCTATCTCTATGCTCTTTATCTCTTCTCAACTACCCCTTCTATCCACACAAGCCATGCAATCAAAATCTCATTTCTACCTATCTATTTTCATAAGATGTGCGTTGAATTTTGAGTAGGACGCTCCGTGTCCAGCTGGTCTCGTCTCATTCTCACTCGCCACCCACAAAATTTTACGAAACCATATTACCAGAGCTCCGTCACAATTTGCTTCTCGTCCAGACAGCGCATCACCACGTTCTTCGCGGCTTCTCCCGTTGTGATGTGTGAGAGCGTTGAGTGAGCGAGCAACGCAGCCGTGATGGTCTTTTTCACAGCTCGACCCATCGCCAAACTCCCGCACACGTAGATGTAGCCTTGATCTTGTATTAGATGCCGCACCAAGAGCTCACTTTGTTCCGCTAATGCATCCTGAACATACTAAAGTAGTAATGAGCACAAATGTAAGCATAAACCTAACACACACAATATAGGCTCAGATCGCTTTCAATATTCTTTCTCGTGTTCTTACCCGTCGTGGATGACCTGCTGCATCGGAAAACGCCACGTTCAGTTGTGTCAAGATACCGCGTTCTTGGGCAGAGTGAATCTCATCGCTATAGAGGAAGTCGACATCGGGGTCTCGACAGCCATAGAAGAGATACGCGAGACGATGAGGCGCCTCATTATCAGTCTTTTCATGCTCGAGATTTTGCAAAAACGCGCGGAACGGTGCAATGCCCGTACCAACACTGATGAGCATGATCGGTCGACGATCGTTACGTGGAAACACAAAGGATGACTGCAAAAACGAGGCGCGTACACTGTCACGACCAGGCTGAAGCACTGACAGGTAACTGGAGCAACGCGGCAATGGACGACCTGCCAATGTGCGCAACCCCAATGTAATGGAGACTATATCTGGAAAGAACTGACGCGATGAAGACACCGTATAATAACGTGGTGGGTTAAGCGGGGCGATTTGAAAGAACGCTGCGAACGTCAGTCGAATCGACGGGAAAATTTCGAAAAGTTCGGCGACTGTAATAGGTTTACCGGGCCTATAGTTCAGTCAAATACACAGATTATCAATAAATTATATAGTCATGTGCTAAGCAAGATTAATTGTGCACATTTGAGTAGCAATGGTATTCATCTTACCTTTCTGCCCGTATCGCTTCCAATATCTGTGGAGTATTCATCGCAGCAATATCGTCTTCACTGGTGGCATATGCCGACAGCTTCCGTAGAAAACTGGCTCGAGGTGTAGACACCAAATCAAACGACCACGTCAGTGCATCACGGACCGAGCCGATCTTGGCAAACGGTCGATCGCGGATAGTCTTGTGGAGTGTTTCATCTTCATCGCGATTGATGCGTTGTGCTGTAAAGATGAGATCTGGATCCACCTGTAAATGGGAAATCATCTGATCCACTATGGATTTGTCATTCGGGACGTAAATAGCGATGTTGGACGCGTTCTCGCATACGACGTGCTTTTGGAAGTCGTGGACGTGCAGATCGATATGCCTCACAGACCGCACTGAGCCATCTTTGGTTTTGTGATCGATACTGATTATAGAGTTCGCTGCAACTTGGAATAATGAATGGGCATTTGCCTTTAATAGCTCCTCTTGCTCTGGTGATGGCTGCTCGTTTTCGAGGAACGAGACCATATACTTGGGCTCTGGAGGAACTGGTCGAATCGCCTCCGATCGATTTTGATCTTGCAGACTAGATTCATACTCCAGCAATTGCTCCTAGAATTAGATTAGTAGCATAGCATTCAGTTGGAATGGGAAAGTTGATTCACTTTGTTTTTTTATCAAATAGAGCATACCTGATACTGGAGAAGGACGCAGTTGGGGCAGTCCATGTGACAGCACTCGTCGTCTTTCGGCTTAATGGGTGGACGTAGTGCACGTACCGGTTTTCTTGCTTGGTTGGTAGGCTACAGTTGAAAGTTGAATCAGAAAAGGTGTTAAAAACCAAAGGTTTACGCGTGAACCAACCTGCGTCTGTTGCCGTTTCTGCGCCATTTCACGCTCAAATTCCAGGAATGCGTCCATTCCAGACGACATCAAACGACGATCTGTCCAACCATGTTGCAAACGCGATGATTCAGCCTGCAGTGAAGCCGATAAAGCTCTTGCAGCAGCTATATGCTGCCGGTAAAGCTTCCACCATACTGTTCGATGTGATATACACTTGGGAAACATTGGAACTGCTCAAAATTAACTCCTTGATTGACTGGCTCATTGAAATCAGGATGATTATTTTGCACATTAATATAGGATATAGATTAATTAATTTAGGACTAAACTGACAAATTATCCTTAATTTAGTAGGAAAATAGGGTACATTGTAAAGACCGTACCTTAGATTAGGAAGTTCATGATGATGACGGACAAGAAATGAGAAGTCCATTGAATTGTAAACAAATTACCATGTCTCGCCCACTCGCTCAAACAATGTGGACGAATTGGTGTTATTTGCTGGTGCACATTCTCTCTTCCTTCACGTTTGCACATACAGAATCTTTCACTCGTATTTCAGCTACATGAAGGAAATCAGTTTTTATCCAAGCAGAGTGGCTTGCTCGTCTCTCCAGCCGTTATGCTTTTGGCGTCTGCTGCGGATTCCAAGGAACGCAGCAAGAGCAAGCAATCCCACAAGGACAAACGTCGAGATGTACTGTGACACGCTAAATTTGTTGTTGACAGTATTGGTGCGCAGAAGAGGAGAAGATTCCGAATCAGATTCCTTCGGAGCCGAGCAGTTACGTTCTGTGCGAGCGAACTCGAACGCTTGCAAGAAATCGTTGATGTCGCAAAGACCTACAAATTGTCACATACAACAATCCACCTTTAACAAAAAACGGAAGGAAGCGACGCTTTCTACCATAACATCAAATACGTACTATCGTCACATTCAGGAACAATGAGAGGTTGACCATGGAAGAGTAAACGAGCCGCATACGAAGACTTCTTGGTCTTGTATAGTTCAATAGCAAGCACGCCAGCGTATGGAGTCCATTTTCGATCCCAATTCTCACGCATTACAGCCGCGAGGAAAGGCATGATGGTGGAATCATGACCTACAAAGAGAGGATTTAGCATGAAGAATGTCACCTGTTGACATATGCTTAAAGTAAACGTAGCCTTACCCATGGTGATCGCAAGTTTCGGAGCATCGGGCGATTCTTTCAGCATGGCATCAAGACGGACGAGAATGTCGTTGGCAAGTGGCTGCATGGCCACTTTGGCGTACCAAGAGTCGTTGTACGTGTAGTAAAGCCCTTGACGGACTTCAACCTCACTAAACACGTTGGTAAACATATTCTCATCGATACCCGCAGGTAATTCGAGGTCGTTGCATCGAGCAATACTGAGGCACTCCAGCACCGAATCCCACGAGAAATTGCCCACGAGACTATTGAAATCTTTGTTGAGTTTGATGATCGATTGTTCATTGTTATGCTTTTGGAAATCGACCGAATTGCCAGATAGATTGCCGATATAGCCCATCATCGGACAGATCTTGTCATTGGCATTGATATAGTCTGTCGACATGTCCGCGACGTTCCACGTCAGCATGTGGGCGATGTCACGAGAGACCGAGCCATCAGGAGGGAAGATTCCATCCAACATTGCTTGACCAGATCCCAACGTTCGTTCTTGATCGTCACTACAGAGAAATTTCGTACAGAGAATACGATTTGAGTCATGTTGTACAAACAACAATAGAAGAAGAGAAAACTGCATTGTTACCTTCTGAGGTATATCTGATCAAATGGAATTTCCTATGGAAACATGAAAAATATCATTAGGATCGAATCCACAGTAAAATCATCTGAACACACCAAGCTTGACTCACAGAAAGATTATTACTAGGGAAAAGTCGCAGATCCCCATCACCAAAGTAGATGTCACGCAAAAATCTGCACGTTAAACAAAAAATACACACAATATTACCACTAGGCCGTTGACTATCACAAAAGAGATCACCATCCACTTACTCGCCGTTCTTAAGATGCTGTTGACGTCCAATCGGAAGCAACCCACCGACGACACAGTCACCATTGAGGATATTATGACCCTTTAGATAGTTCTTCTTATACAAACGCCCGTAACCTTTCTCTGGTTCGTCGTAGCCAATGTTTTGAGACTGACAACAAAAATTATGTGAATAAAATTAGATTTATCTTCAGGCTAAATGAAAATCATGCCAATAGTACACTACTTACGGAGACAGACGTCGTGGTACAATTCCATTCGGCATTCATCGGGTTGTGTTTGGGCTCATCCCAGCAAAACAACCGGTAGTACGGAGCACGTCCACCATGACGAGCAATTATCTACACACACATATCCAATCATAAATAGCCGCCACGTAAAATCAACCAGCTTATACACAGGAAAATGAGCAGACTGCCTCACGTTGGCAACCACGACTTACCTGCACTTGCTCTAACGACTCCACCGTCTCGGCCTGTTCGGCTGTCAACGGTGGGATCTTGGTGGCATCAATACCATTCAAGTCGTTACAGTACCTGTGCGGCTTCCAGTCATCGTATCTCCCAGCCTGCGCCACTGGAAATGCACTCAAAGCCGCCAGTACCAGTGCAAACCGCATGATTTCCCTCCTTCTGCTTCTACTTCTGCTCAACCGCTCACCGAATCTGGAATAACCGTGTGTCAAAGTCAGATGCAGAAGAATTTACTAATTTTTGACCAATGGAAACGACTCCTGGGCGGTTACATGAATCTTGTGATGAGCCATTATAATGATATATGTTATTTATAAAAATGTGTGGTTCAATTTACTAATATTGTCTTGGGCTACACTCATCTGTTTCCGGAATCATAGCAGTGAGGTCGTTTATCACCTCAGTTTTTGATTTCGAGTACCAATTCATTCTTTTTCCTCGTGAACACCTCGAGTCTTCTCTTTTTCTTCACTTGGTCGATGAATAATCTCAAAATGTTGATTGAGCCGTTGATGTCACGGTCCCACAATGTGCGATGGCATTCACTATTTTTGCAGTGGCGCACATTATAAAGACCGTCACCAACAATTTTCCCGTCAAGGACGAACCCCTTCATCTCCTTGTGGCAAGCACAACACAGCTTGCTCGTCCTAAACTCATCCACATCAACAAAACGACACCTGGAACCAATTTGCTTTCGTAGAAATAGCAATGTTGCCTTTAGCTGAGCTTGTGAAACTTGCATCTCCATACGCGATAACGGTTCGTTTATTACCACCTGTAAGGTTCTTGACTACCTTCTCGTACGCCTGTTGTCGACGGATGTAGGTTGACCATTGTAGCATCTTCTTTGATAAATACACGTCAAGAAGACGATCCAAATACACGAGACAAAATCTCACTTGTTTCAAATAAGAGACAAGGTTTGCAATTTTTGCTGAAGGAACGTTTTCATTGAAGGCTTTGATGTCAGGCTCAGCATCAATCCACTCTTTGATCAACTTTGTTCGTCTATGGTAGCCACACTCTCTGTAGAAATGACCCTTCGACCAGTGGATAACTTCATGCTTCACGTTCTCTCCTTTCGGTTTTTGCAGCGTAGCCATGCTTTCCTCTTTGTAGACAACAGCAGTGAAGATCTTCTTTCTTCCCGAGTCCAAACCGATAATCCGATCTTCATGAGAAAATGCCTCTTTTTGCTCTCTCGTGGGAAGCTTTGGACGAGAGGTTGGCACACCAACTGACATACCGTCGGTCGAGATGAAATGCACAAGCTCCTTTCGCTGAGCTATGATCACAAGACCTATATTGAAGTATGTACGCCATAACTCAGCTTCATCGGCGTAAAGCTCTACAGGGTCACCCAAAGTCTTAGCAAGTTCCTTCAGGACGGTGATGTTGATCTTGATGAAAATGGGTTTGAAGTGTTTCTGTGGAAGCAGAGACCAGACTCGGCAACCCTTCATTCCATCATCCACGTGAGCTTGTATGTCTTTCAGCATTGTGCGGAGAAAGGGTATGTGACATTCTGGAGAGCTCTTCAACTTGGATGGCGACGGTTCGATCTCGTTTCTCACTCTATCCGATAATTCCTGCATCCAAACAATCTCTTCATTAGGGATGGGATACTTCTTGAACCTAGAGTACGCGGGGATCAGGTTGGATAAGCTATGCTGAGTTTGGGTGCTTGCATGGACCAGCAGTGAAACAGCACTCTTGATTATCTTGTCTTGGTGCTTTTCAAAATAGTCACTGTCGCGAACGAGAGTTGCAAGCATAGTGCGAGAATGTAAGTTCTAGAAGCGCACATTTGGTCATAACACTATTAACGGTTCAAAAGAATTGGTAGAAGGTTCAGGATAGTTGTAGAAGGAATGCTTAGCAATAAGAGTACATAGCTGTTTACAAATTGATAACCGGTAGGTAGTTAAAACCAGAAACACGATCACTTTCCAATTACCCACCTACCTTATAATCTCCACACGTCAATATCGTCAGAACTATTTGTCGCCTTGCAGAGAATGAAATAGCGGAAGAATCCTCAGAATCGACTCTTTTATGCCAAGTAGAGTGCTCGTTGATAAATCCAGTAGAAACTAACTTACACTGTAAAAGAGGATGTACTTCATATAGTACAAGTGCACTTCCGGTAGTACACTTGGGAAAAAAGGTTAAGAACTCCACCAACGCCAAATGGTGTCGTGACCGACGGCATCATCGACTGACAGCACCCATCTGTCCGTTAATCTGTCACAGACCAAACGGTCAGGTTTTTGGCACGGAGGATTGGGTGAGATTGGGCAGAAAAGAAGTTGTCAGGAGTTTTTTAAATGAATTCCACCGTGTCATCATAGCGCACAAGTCGCTTCACAAGAACAACTTATGTGTCGAGCATGTACACCAACTCGATCAGCCAGGGTTCCAGCCAGGTTCTTCGCTGCAACAACAGGAAGTGCAGAATCACATGGGAGCGAGACATTAATGCGTCAATGAACATTCTTGCGCTCGCTATGCGTCTCCTACGTATATTTCCAAGACCATTAGAGTTACGACAAGGAGAATAGAGTGTAGGAAGAGTTTACGTGGGCAGTGGATGAGACCATCAACCTCTCAAACGCGTCCACATGGTTTAATCCGTATTCTAGCAACCGTCTGTTGTAGACAGGCGCGTATCGCCAGTAGCGTACCTAGGTGGCCATCCAATTCATATTAACATAGCGAATATATCTATAATGCACAAAGCAGGATGATGGAAATGATACCGTGGACATGACGGTGAGAAGTTGTGCTATGTAGCCATTTGGGATTGAAAAAATCCAACTTCCCACTCACAGCTACAAAAACCTAAATATACTAAAAATAACTATATTGTGGCAGAGAAAACCACCGCATTTATGTCCATGATTCAAAGTACGAACTAATCGTATGGCTAATACTAATATGTGGTTGTTCGCTTACGATTTCCCTCACTGTGCACAGAAAATGTGTGCTTCTCACGTCAGTTGCACCCTCTTTTGGATATGAAGGTGAAAACTGAATCAGCAACATCCTATCGTCTCGATAAAGTACGATTTTACACATTTGTCAATCTACGATATGACTGACCTTCACTCCTTGCCACAATTATTTGAATAGATAAGAGAGTGAGAGAAGGAAGAACGAGCCCCGCGCGCATCTCGCTTCTAAGTCTATCCTTCTCCGTGTGCGTCTGTCTCGTTAACCCTCACTTGCCAGCCGATAGGGGGAATATCATCGTTGCCATGGACGAACGAGACGAAATAGCGCAGCTGCGCGCTGATCTGATACGCAAAGAGAGAGAACTCAAGAGCGTTCAGGAATCGTTTGATGAATACACACAATCAAGCCACGAATTAGAACTGGAGCTTGAACAGGAACTCTCGCGCACGGAAAAGCGAAATACACATCTGGAGACCAAGAACCGACAGTATGAACGCGACATAGCGCTCACTCGCGACAAATTAGAGACGGCATTAGCGCAAATGCGGAAAAGTGAGCAGGAATTGAGTAATCTTCGTAACGAACTGGCAACAAATGTGGCGGCGAAACGTCGACTCGAACAGGAACAGGATGATTTAGAGACTCAAGTACGGATTCTGGAGGCGACTGAAGCAGATTTAAAGCATCAAATGGAGCGTGAGATGGAGGAAAAAGTGTTTCTCTTGAACGACCAAGAAGAGCAACAGCGGGAGCATGAACTGGCGATCGAGCGGTTCCGAACAGAAATAATGGACTTGAAGTCGGAATTAGTGGTGCTTCAACAAAAATATGATACCGTCCAAGCCAAATTGGCTGTAGCTTCTACAGTAGGGAGTGATCGAAGTACTCAGAGTATGTCTGAGGGCGAGTCCGAAGATGAGTATGCTTTCCGTCTATCTGTTCAGGAACGCGATGAACTGAGCCGCGAAGAACAGATTGAATCAATGCAACGGGAAATTAAGATATTATCCAGGCAGCTTGTGGAGGAAACTGAAGGACGTGAAAGACTCGAAGCGGAAGTGATACAGCTTCAAGATGAAGCGGCACGAACTGATGCGATGGAGGAAGAACTGACAGTGATGACTGATGAACTGATTGAGAAAGCCCAAGAAATTCGCAAACGCGATCTAGAGGTAAAATACTCATTTGAAATTTTTTGTATAATTACATCATTTGATCACGTTGATTAATTATCTATTTTTCTGATAGATCCAATCCCTTCAAGAGGCAATCACAGGCTTGAAAATGGAGAAAGCTGCTTTAATGGAAGAGAAAGACGAGTTGGCAAATACATGCGAACAATTGCGCGAAGAATCTCAAATGAAAGTGGTTGAAATTGGCCAGGTTCAAGAAGAACTCAGAGACGTCCAAGCGAAATTCGACGATCTGTTGGAAAATGAAAGTGCGTTATTGTTTCGACTACAGAAAGAGGCTGAATTGGTAGAGCAGCTAAGAGAGGAAATCGGTATCCTAACAAAGAGTCTGGATGAGAGCAAGCGGGCTCGATTGGAACTTGAAGAGAAGATTGATGTGCATCAGAGCGAGTATTCAAAGAAGCGCAGAGAAGTTGAAGAACTCCAAGAAATTAACAAGATCCTCACTGAGCAGCTGGAAAGTGCTGAAAGAAGAGCCACTGAACTAGAACAAGCATCCACGCTTTCCACTTCTTCAACGTCTTCATCTTCTTCGGGAGAAGATGGAGAGTTTAAAACAGCTGACTCAAAACGTCTTATGCTAGAAATTCAAACACTTCGTACAACTATCACTTCACTTACAGAAGAAAACACACGATTACGAGGCCAAGATGGTATGCCGGCTGATGTCATGTCCAACAAACAAGTATCAACTGATTTATTGACTGACACGTACACATCAGATCAACTTGCTCTGAAATATCTTGCTGAGCGCACGAGAAACGCGTCGTTATTATCTCGACTGCAAACTGTTTGCGGAAACATCCAGGTATTTTGTCGTGTTCGTCCAATTATAAAGGAAGAGATTGAGAAGTCATGGGGCTCTCGATTAGCTGTGAACGTGATTAATCAATCAGACGTAGCTGCGATGGACAAAAGAGCTGATCGCATATTTCCACAGGATAATAGTAGTGATTCAGTTGGAGATGCGATGGAAAATGATCCTTCATGGAAGGTGTTCACCTTTGATCGGATTCTTGGTCCCGAAGAAACGCAAAATGATGTTTTTCGCGAGGTTGAACCTATTGCTCAGTCTGTAGTCGATGGATTTAAAGCGTGTATTTTTGCCTATGGGCAAACTGGTTCGGGCAAAACATATACAATGGAAGGCACTCCAAGCAACCCTGGGCTCAATTATCGCGTCGCTAATCATGTATTTCAGTCGATGCTTTTGCGCGGATCAATTTACACCCCCGATCGATGTGTGGAAGACGAATCCGATGATTCATCGATGGAGCGAAATCCAGAAGATGATATAAACATGAGTCATATTCCAAGTGGGCCGTGCTATCACGTCCAAGTGGGTGTTTTAGAAATTTATAACGACATGCTTCGTGATCTTATCAACATCAATAACCCCAAGCCTCTGGAAATTCGTCACGACAGTGCGACGGGTGATATCTCTGTCCCTCAGCTAACATTGACAACAGTATCGTCAGCAGAACAAATGATTGATGTTTTGAAGAAAGCACAACAAAATCGTGTAACCGGTAAAACGAACGTTCATATGCACAGTAGCCGATCCCACAGCGTTGTTATCATGCAAATATCGAATCACACTTCGTCCAGTAACCAAGACGAAACTGACTCATCCGATGATAGTGATACCGTTCATGGCAAACTCTATCTTGTTGATTTAGCTGGATCGGAACGTGTGAAGAAAAGTAATGTGACGGGAACGATGCTGACTGAAGCGGCGCACATCAACAAATCCCTCTCTGCGTTGGCTGATGTGATGGAGGCATTAGATAAAAAACAGGCGCACGTTCCATATCGAAATTCGAAACTCACATTTTTGTTACAGGATGTATTAAACTCATCATGCAAGACAGTGATGATCGTTAACGTTGGACCCACGCTTGAGACTGCGAGCGAAACATATCGTTCACTTCAATTGGCGTCGCGCGTTCGGAATATCGTTGTTGGCAGAAACAGTATCACGAAGAATAAAAAGGATATATTGTCAGCAAAGAAAGCGTATGCCGAAATCCAGTCGTTGAAGCAGCAAGTTCAAGCCTCCATGCGCAAATATAAACATTCCCAACAATCGTTAGTCGCTATGGTAAGTTGTCATTGTCAACTTGATGTGTATCGCTTGTATTTACTGTTTTGTTGTCATAGAAACGAGAGCAGAAGAATCAGTCTGAAAAGCAAACGATAGCGTTACAGAATCGAGTGAAAATGGCGGAGTCTCAGCGCTTGAACTTAACAAATCAAAACGAAGCATTGAAACGGATCAATGAAGAGCTTAATGGACAGCTGAGGAGTGAGCGTGAGGCGAAACAAAAGGAAGTAGAACAACGCGAAGCGGCGCAGCGAACGCTCCGACAGCTCAATGCCAAAACTCGTGTGTCTTCATCACATCACGAGTCTGTGGAGAAATTGCTGAAAGATCGAGAAGAAGAGATTAAAAAATTGCGTCAAATGGTCACCGAAGCACGACAACGAAGCACAACACCGCTTATTCCGCGTCTACCATCTTCTCCGCCTCCATCGAAGAGGTCGAGAAGCTCGACAGTACAAAATGATAACCAGCGTGAACGAGTATCCTGTCCTACCGATCCAATAAGGACACGCAGTAGCTCAGCTCAGAACCCAATACGTCAAGCCCTCTTCTATACGAAAACGCGTTTGACATCGAAGAACAATAACAACGCGAATGATATGAAGGAAAATCGCACTCAGAGTAATTCTAGTGCCTCCACACCCGCTGAACCTATGCGACGATGGAAGTAAATTCATTTGACTCTCTGCATTCACGAACAGGTCCAGCATTACAACCACATAGGAAGAAAGCAAGAACGTGAAGTATCAAAAGGCTTTCTGATTCCCGTGGTGCTCCTTTGAATGTGCAAATGGACGACGTGCCAAATCAACGGTCAGTTGTCATCATGCGCGGCTCTGCTGCGAACACGATCACAGGGATATTTTTGTCACTGGCGTTGGGGATTACACCAGTCTTTGAAGGCTTCGCGCTACTGAATGTGAATCAATCAAACTCACTCTTGGGTCTCACAAATATCTGATCCATTGCACCGGTCTACTGTATTAAGTTGACCTTATGGACAACTGACGCGACTATGACAAGAATTAGGTAGATACTCGTGTTATTTTTTTATAGTATTATTATGGTAGCAATTATCGACATCAAAATTCTGTCAGATTGGATGTCGAAGAACTAGAAGATGCAGTAGCGTGAACTACTAAACTATTCAGAACTTTTGTGAGAAGCCCTTCGTGTTGAGTCAAACTTTCAAACACCTGCAGCATCTCGAACAGCAATTCCTCCGTCGCTTCGTTGGCCGCGGATTCTTCGGGAGACAGTCTGGTCGGCGTTGAAGGATTCATCACTTCTTCCAAGACTTCAAAGATGGCTGGTTTGACGATATTTTCAAATGCTTCCTCGTCTTTCTCTTCTAAGGCAATCTCGTCGTCCTCGTCATGTTCAATTTCACCCAATGTAGCCTTCATCAGCTGGATTTCTATTTGATCTCGTGGGTCTTGGAATGTGACGTGCCCATTTCCGACCGCTCTTGATTGTTCCTGCAAAGAGCCCGTTGCTGACGATAATCGGACTGTATTGAAGTCCCAGCCACTGTCAACTGACGTACTTTTTGCGCGAGCATGGCGTTTGCTTTTGTCTTCACGATCTTGGGTAACTGGTGTGAAGTTTGACGATTCATGATACATATCACTACCAGTATTTATCATGAAACTATTCGAGTTGTCCTGGAAATTCGCAGAATCATCCAGTTGAGTCCTCTGTACCGTTAAATTCAATGAAGCATACTAGTCAACATTTCGCGCCAATCAAACATGCCAGCAGCTGTACGAAAACTAACCTCGAGAAGCTCAGTAAGATGGGAAATGTGCTTTGAGGTGCTGATGAATGGATGTTGCAACAGTTCAGCTGCCGTCGGCCGGTCCTCTGGTTTCTTCTTCAAGCACTGGGCGACAAAGTCGACAAACTTGGGCGAAAAATTGCCTTCCAGCTTCGGCGAGTCATTCTTTGGGATCATGAACAGCACTTTCATAGGGTGGATGCTGCCGTACAAGCAATTATCCGTCAATCAAGCCATTTAATAGTCTCTATCTACCAAGTCATAGATGATAATCAACACACTTACTTGGCGAGTGGTGGGGCACCTTTGGCCATCTCAATGGCAGTGATTCCCAGTGACCAAATATCCGCTTTGAAATCGTATTCAGATTGCTGGATGACCTCTGGTGCCATCCAAAATGGCGTTCCCACCACAGTACTGCGCTTCGTCATTGTCTCGGTGAGTTGTCCCGTGACACCGAAATCCGCGATCTTGACATGGCCATCACCACTGAGCAGCACATTGGCGGCTTTGATGTCACGATGAATTTTTTTCTCCGAGTGCAAATATGCAATACCCTAAATATTAATCAAAGAGGGATAGTGAGTGCTGAATCGTCAATCATCTAAATGCAAAGACAAATGTTGCTGTACCTTGAGAAGCTCATGGAGAATGATGGCGATGAAGACTTCATCCAATGGTCTACACGTATCAAACATACAACTATTAATCCAAAGGGGATCCACTTAATTTTAAAATCTTAAATTACCCAGAGCGCATGGCATCCAAAACGGATCCACCTGAGAGATACTCCATAATGATCCTACAGACACATCAATATGAGAGGCTAGTACTCAACAAACATGAAACATTATACTCTACTAGACACAAGAAGATCATACCACAGTTTGGTCCCAATAATGAACGAACCGACATATTTCGTAAGTTGATCACAGGCGCATTGCGATAACACATTGATTTCCTACAGATACAATGGTCAAAAACACTGCAGGTAGCCATTGGATGGACAAGGATAGACATAAACCTGCTGCACATCTTCAATTTCATCCCCTGCACTTTCAAGATCGATGATCTTAATCGCGCATACTTCATTTGTACGCGTATCCACGCCCTTGTACACTTCTCCAAACGCGCCGTCGCCGATCTTCTCCAGCAGTTCGTAATGCAAATTCAGATCCAGACTGCCACTCATGACTTGTGATTTGTGCTTTCTTTTTCAGTGTCTATAGCAAGAATGACGCAATCGGCAACGTATAAGATGGCAGACTGGGTATCGGAACGGCACATCAAGCGGAATACTTAGACTCTCGAGTGTAACACACAAGCATGCGGAGAACAAATTGTTCTTCCATCCTTCTCATCAACTTACCTTTCCACCCAAAGCAGCTCTGATATTTGAGAAGCTGCTGTAGCAATTAGAGCTTATTCGCTATAATTACCATCAATTAACCTGATACATGGAATTTTATTGGATAATAATTTTCAATGCTTCCTTTGATTCGCTGGAAAAGACCACCTTACTCCTGAATTTTTTTCAATAATTGGGTGTAATGTGCTTCCAGTGCTTGGAATTCAACTTCCAGGAACGCCTTGCGTCGCTCCGCACTGCCCATCCCTTCTAATTCTTCTGCATGAAGCTTAAAGAGCCGCTTCTTCACCTCCAAGCGATATTTTTTATATTGCACTTCGTCAGTTTTGTCCACAAATCGGAGTTTTAGGACTTCGTAGCAGGTCTGGACTTGCCGATGTGTGATCTTGAGTTCCTACATAGTATCATTAGTATCGTCAACAATATACCAAAGAATGTAGCTCACTGAATATGCATGAAATACTTCACCTTTTGGACAGCATGAATATCCACCGCTTGCAAAGATGCTGTGCCATGCGCTTGTGGAATGCTTTCCTCTGCCACAAAGTCAGGCGGGAGAGAAAAATATTTGTGTTTGACGCAGTTCTTTACGTCCACGAGATCGCGAAGCTGCAAACATGGGTATCAAACAATCAAGTAAAAGTTAGCTGTGGCATTGAACGGCAGTATTGCGCTCAGTGGTTTAATCAAGTGCGACTACCTTTGCAAACGCTGGCACGGGGTCTTCCACGGTCAATTCATAGACCTTCTCATTCGTGACTGCCTGACTGGTAATACATTGTACCAACCGTTCGCAATGCCCTTGACGCTGATATGGAGGGAAGATGAGCGCTTGACAGATCCGATGGGTCTCATTTTGGGGAGGGGAGCGACCGACAGGATTAAAGAATTTAAACAGTGTGATGAAGCCTACGGGTGTAAAACTACCACTACCTGCATCAGACCGCTCGTAAATGGGATATACGACCCATCGTGAGTCCGTCACATCGATTGCATCGGCTCCTACGAAATATATTAGATGTTATACATGACCATGTTCATTGCATGAGCCATTGTGATTCACCTTCGATAAACCACAATGCCATGGTTTGCATATTCGCTTGGAGTTTCTGCGCGGCGTCATTATTTTCAAGCTTGCATTCGTAGATCTCAAAGTGACGGTTTTTACCGTCGATTGATCTCGTGTAGGAATCCAGTAGCTCACCTGGTGGCGCAAACTCCGCTTGCTGCTGTGCACGCAAATTGGCGACAAATTCCGTCTTGTCCTGTGTGTAGAAAGGCGGCAACGATGAGCTAATCTTTGCGATTATATCGTCTGCTCTTTTGTGATACAATGAATTACAATAGTGAGTCTAACAGATACCCACATGTCAAGATCGTCAAGATACACCGCCCATACCCGGCTCCTTTATCTTTGTACTTCACATCGAGGAATGCCTGGAAATCGTAGGCGTTAAAGTATACATTGATATGTAGCCCGTCATATCCTTCAATCGTCTCATCCGTTCCAAACGCATGGTATGTGAACTTTGGCGAGAAAAACTCGAGCGTTTCTGCTTCAACTTGGTCAGCATCCGTTGCTACAATAGGTAAGAATGAGCATTTAGAGCACAACAATTTCCAATACAAATCACCAGACTAATTTTAGAGGAGATTATTCAGACCAATGGCGAGATGAACAGCGCTATTGGAGCTTGTGGTCATCGCGAAGCGAACGCGCTTGACCGCCGGTGCGACTGCCTCTTGATCTCCATCATTTACCGCCATTTTAGAAAAATTTCACGGAATTGCCCTAAAATACCTATTCTTTGTACCATAGTCTAGGGATATCATGTACGTGACACTAATATAGGACGAATAACGTGAACCACTCAGTTTTTTGGTGAATATGATGTCGACCAGATCAGTTGCAATTTTACGAAGAAGAGCAAAAGCAAAAGGTGGTCGTAGAGCAATTTTCACTTTCGTCAATCGTAGAGATGAACATCAGAAGTGCATGTGATGAAATTGAAGTGTGGAGGATGGTGGACTAGTTCTCTCTCCCCTCTTCCTTCCCCGTAGAAGTATATTGTCGCTTGCTACCTGAACCTTGGGCTTGTGTCAGTCGTACTACGGGATAGCGATTCATAGCAAATTTAAACCAAGCGCGAACTTTTTTTCAGTGTTTGCGTCTTGACCTGTCTCAGTGCTACATTTACTCACATCGCATATCATTAATGCATTGCATGTATTTCCTGCATGTTGTACATGTGTACATTCGCCAACTCAATTGAGAGAACATGTTGCTGGTCACATGAAGCTCATGATCCATTTTAATTGATAGCAAGTCATAATTTGGAGGTTTATCAGTTTAGTGAATTTCTTTAAAACCAGGGAATGCTGAATGTGGTGTCCTACCCAGGAAAACTGTATCTTCTGCTTTTTTGTGGGATCCTTTCCTCATTTTTGACAAAATGTGCACCCTCCCTACATAGCCACACACTTTGCTGATACTATAATCTACTTTTGTCAAAAAACCAGCATAATGTATCACATATTTCGGCAGAGTGTTTCTGTACACTTTCGGTTTACCACTCTATTGAAAACGCACCTCGCAATCGTTTCCGCACTGGAGGAAACACGCCATGAGAATGATATGTGCAAACGAATTCAGACAATTGAATTCGACCGATACACCCAGATGCATTGCCAGTTGGGCGCATACACAGGACCAGGTGCTGTATAGTATATACTTGCTCGTGGCGCTCGTGGGAGTCGCAGTCGCGTGGATGATGGCATCACGAAGACAACGGCGGACACTGAAAAAAGGTGAAATCGGCTTCTCACTCAGCTACCGTCGCTGGGCGAGGACATCCCGTGCAGCGATCATTATTGTAAGGATATTTCTATCTCTGCTTTCTTTTTTGCTGTGCATTACTGGTGTTTGGTCATCTTCTGACGAAGCGATTGGTTTTTCTTTTGCCACATATAGAACCGACCTGTGCAGCTCGTAGTGTCTTTCGTCATTCTGGTGCTCACGTTGACTCGCTTATCGTCTTATGAAGTCTCCAGCTTCCAGTACCATCTAACAACCTTTCTCTACCTCATCAGCATTGTCGATGATACTGTTCGGTTCTTGGCGGCACGGTACAAATTACTCTATTGTGTATCTCCACTGACGTTATTGCAGCTTTTATGCCTGGCATCCCATTTTGAAGTTGGGTATGGGCCCACTAAGATTGTTGATGGTGTCATCAGCCGCACTTGGCTAGATTTTTCTATCATGCGACCCGTTTTCATTCTCAGGAGCTACTCAGAGATGGAGCGACATGTTCCAGTATCCACTAAAGGCTGGATGATGGCGCGGCTCGCGGTCAAGATTTTGCTGATGATCGGTGTGGGATCCACCGTCATGTTTTTCCTGGAAACGTTGGGCGAAATGCCGTTCTTCCAAGATAATGGCTTTGCGCATCTCTACGCCTGTAACGATGGCGCAGTGACAAGAAACAAAACAGACACATGTTCGTCCGAGACCTGGTCCATCATGTTTTCCTTCTATTTTACGGTTGTAACACTTGGCACGGTGGGATATGGAGACAATGCACCCAAGACAGTCCTCAGTCGATTACTCGCCATTATGTTCATTGTCATCGGCATTATTTTGTTTTCGATGGAGATTGAAAACCTTATCAATCTCTACAAGCTTCGTCAGATTGGAAATCCACCGTACACGCCCAAGCCAGACACAGAACACGTCGTGATTATGGGTAACCCATCGTTCGCGCAACTTTCTGCCATATTGCGAGAACTCTTCCATGAAGATCATGTCGATGCAGATTCAGATCTGACACTGCAAGCAGTGATTCTAGGAGACCGCCAGTCCAAGTTTACGAAAGAATTAATCGCGAAGTTAGAAGTGGATCCGATTTTCGCTTCTAGAGTGACCTATATTGCGGGTAATGCTACACGAGCTGAAGACCTCGAACGAGCGTTTGCGGCAGACGCCAAGGCCATTTTTGTCTTCCCTAACAAACTTTCAGATGATCCGTCAAACGAAGATGCACTAAATATCATGCGCGTTCTCTCCGCCAAACGCTACTGCGGGTACGAGCGATGTATACAGCTTTTGTTATGATAGTGGCTAATCATCATATTTCGTGTGTGTCTGTGCTCTAGTCCTTCGGTTCGTTTTCTTGTAATGGTATTACGTGCAGAGAATGCTCGCCACATGCTGGCTGCTGGGGTTGGCCGAGACGATGTGATTTGCGAAAATGTCATCAAGATGGGTGTGTTAGCACAAAGTGCCCTAGCACATGGTACATCTACAATGATCGCAAATTTAGCTTCCAGTCTCTCTGTTGATACAAACGAGCAGCAGGCACCAAATAAGCATTTTCGGTTGCCTCTGAAAGTGAAGGAAAAAAGTGCGGCAGCGGATTTCCAGATCTCAGCCATGGAGGGTGAAATTAACAGGACTGGGAACATTCGAAGCTATGTCAGAGAATATTATGAAGGAGCAGGCAAGGAAATGTACTTGATCCATTTGTCAAAGGTGAGCTTGTTGATGTAGTTTCTGCCATCTTCTATGACACGATTTCAACCCATTGTTCATTTTATAGAAATATGCTGGAATGACATTTGCTCAAACCGCATCACAAATCTTTCGTGAGACCTGCGGATCTGTGGTGTTGATTGCTGTGGAAGTCATTTTATCTAGTATCAATACCCCAGAAACGGATCAAATAGCCGAGTCACGTGTGCTATTGAACCCTGGGCAGAGCCTGGTCATAACCGAATGGATGCAATGCTATGTCATTGCAGACGATTTGGAGCATATTTTTGACTATCGCTTGTGTCCTGACGAAATCACGAAAGATGAATTAATCCGATCTGCGCAAACGCCTACCTTGCTGGCCCCAATGAGTGACTCATTCTTGGTTACTCAGTCCGCAATATCGAATTTGGAAAATTCAGGCGATGAATTACATACTTTGACGGCTTATGCTTCTATGTCAACTCCACATCATATTCCGCTGGTGAATGAGGAAGTGCCACCAGCTATTCGTAAACGCCGCGATATGGTAAGTTGCTGTGCCCTCTTGTTCAATAAGATCAGTTTTAATCATTAAATCTGGAACGTTGTTGCCCCACTGCTTAGCATACAAAAATGAGTGCTGAATCCGTGATGATGGTAAGTGAACATAACATCATATTTGACATGATCATAGCAATTGACAAATCTGCTGTTATGCTTCCGTGCGTGTAGGATCACTCGTTGAAGCACCTTGCACTCGACTTTGGGACGTCATTCATGTGTGGGAGTATCTATGATGACACTTTTACGTCTAGTCAGCCACGTACACCAGAAACCTTTGGCACGTTAGATTGCCCACCACTTAGTGTTCTTCTCGATCCGAAGCATATTGTGGTATGCAGCTTCTTAGGAGAAGAATCTCTCATCAGCCTGCAGTGGTTGCTTCTCCCATTGCGTGGGTCCTATGGCAAGTATCACCCACCTATCACGATCCTCGATGCAGCTGAGCCGTCTCCAGTATTTATACAAACTCTGTCCGCGTACAATGACGTGGTAAGCTTTATGAATGTCTTTGGCGGTGTCGTGCATGGAAAGCAATGTACTGATTAACTTCTACCAATATCGTCGACATATTGTTTCTCTAGTATTACGTGCGTGGAAGCCCACTAGTATATAGTGAACTACAGCGAGCTGGCGCAAAGTCTGCTGCAGCAGTGATCGTCCTCGGAAAGCGCACGAGCTCAACTGCTGTATCGTCATCCGCCAGCGAAGCAGCTCTTGAAGCTAGTATCGTGGATGCAGAGGCCATCTTCACGACAATGCTAGTGGAGTTGAAGATGGATTTTTCCAGAATCTTTACCATCACTGAGTTGGCAGATGATTCAAATTCAAAGTTTATGGGGATGTCCTATCAGTTGAAGCGTATGAACACATCACACAACCATTCTCAGAATAGCGGAACATCTGCGAACTTCGACAGCTCCGTCGATGTACTTGGCTTCTGGGATACAATCCTATCGAATGATACTCCCCAGCAAAAATCTGAGCAAGCCATATTTGGTCTTCCTCTATTTATGTCTGGGCGGCTTCTGCATCCAGAGCTATGTGAAAACATGGTTGTTCAGGTAAGTGCGTCCTTCTTGGTTGACAAAGAAATATACTGTCTCTACAAGGTAGTGGTGCTCATGGGCGTTGTCTTTGTCATCGCGTAGACGTTTTACAATCCATCAATTCATAAAATCATTCGACAATTCGTTGGTGGACCACGATGTACTGGCGTCATCCGCAGCTTCTCCGTTCCACGTCGTTTTCGAGTGAGTGTTTGCATATCAATACTTTAAGCATTCATGTGGAACAGTACTTACATTGACGTCGATTCCATTTGTCTGTTTTAAGCAGAAAGGATGCACGTATGGAGAGCTATTTCATGGGTTTGCCTCGTCAAAGTTTGCTGGGATATGCCTCGGCGTATATCGATTATCTGCATTAAAAGACGTCGAACTCCCTATCGTCATCACGGCACCACACCCTGACTTTGAGATCTTAGACTACGATGAAGTGTTTGTCCTGATCGGTATTCACACGTTTGATCGAGCTGCTATGCGAATCCAACGCTTTTATCGGAAGTGTAAAGGTACAAGTGAAAGAAAACCACTGAACAATCTGTTCTTTCACTCTAGTATCTCGAAGTACTTAGAGTCGCAGTCACGACGTGGTACGGATGCAGATGTGTCGCCTGAAAAGGGCAAGTCACTCTATGCAGAAGAATCCAATGGCTCATTCACTAGTTACTATGTGTAAGTGATTCAGTCAACTAGTTTTTCCATCACAGTGTACAGGATCATATTGTTCATTACATTAGGCACCAGTGTATACTTTTATTGATAACGTTCACTTCTTCGTTACCTCTTGGTCTTCTTGCGTTTCTTATTGTTCACTGAGGCGGCTTTGTTCTTACTTGACACTGGCATAGAAGAATCATGCTTGCGCTTGTTGTTTTTCTTCTTCGTCTGTTTTGGAATCATATCATGAGCAGAAGGTGTCAATAGCAGATAGATTTTCTTCAGCATCTCCATTGTCACTGGTACAATGCAGTCATTTTCTGCTTCTTCTTCCCGCTTTTTAGACTTTTCTCCTGGTCTGCTTTGTGGGACGAAGATAAACGTCTGGGAGTCCCAGATCGGGAACGACCCTTTCGAGAGCACTTTCTTATTCGAATACCCTGGATACAAACACCGATCAAACACCACCGACTGCACATGATTTAACCCATTTGTCTCCGCCAGTTCTTCAATGCCCCATTGCCCAAATGGGGGCTTGGTTTTATGCGTAATGTGAACCTCGCCTGTGTCTGTTAACATTGCGCCGACGTGCTTAAAGAAATCGCGCAGTAGTTGCTTGTTGAGCTCCATTTCCTTGTTCTGTCCGTCTTCGCCTCTTGGTACACGAACACATGGGAAGTTCCAGATGATGCGGTCAAATTTCCCAAATGTCTGCATTTGCTCTGCATTTGTTGCATCAACGCCATGATGCACCTGCACGTAATCCATGTCGTGGAGCTCCCCGATGATCTGCTCGCCGTCCGGGTATGTCTCCACTACTGACGCTTGCGTTTCATGAGATGTGGCAACTAGCTGGACGTTGCCACTAGGAAACGCCTTGGCCAGCGCCAGTGAGAAGGAAAAATTCCCATCACCGACAGTTAAAATACGCTTCACGTGTGCAGCATCGTACAAGCCAATCTGTTCACGCGTTCGCTTGGTCATTTGTGTTTCATGATTACCCTGTGCTTGGATGCGTGGACAGAGCTCCGGTCGGACATTTGGCAGCAAACCTTTGCAACCGTAGAGCACGATCTTGTAGCAGCACGGACGACATCGCCGCGTCTCAGCACATTGCAGTGTCTCGCGATGCACTGCTAGTTGCTCCAGCTTCCGCCATCGCACCTCTTCTTGGTGCTCTTCCTCCACCATTCCTGCCTGTTTGCTGAAGAAAGTTTTAGCACATCAACAGCAACTGTTTAATTATCAGATACATAACAAATGATAACATCAAAGTTTGAAAAATCAGGTACAGGCTACTATTGTGGCTACATTTTTTGATGTCTCTTCTGCAGATATCATTGGATGAAGAATGACTTGAATTTCCTGTTCGTGATGCATTCAAATGCCTTGTTCTGATACTGCTGGGTAAAATTTTTTTCTTCTTCTGATCACTCATCTCCACAGTATCAACTCTGAATGAAGGCTCTCATTCGATGGGTGCAATGGCAGAGGAAGAGGCTCCTATTAAGAGCTGCAAAAATTAGGTTCTTTTTTTCTTTTGATGAAATCATGAACAGTTTTTTAGTGACATTAATGGCACCAAACAGTGAAATTTTACCATCCAAAGACCAGTTTACTTCGCTCACGTGCCACCATCACAGGCAGAGTTCGGAGATTATGGTGCGAGTCAATGTGAAGCCATCACAAACAGCTCGTGCGTTTCATTTTGTTTGGTGCATTTTACGTGGACCACAAAAGGTAAATTAAATAAAACCTCACCATCCTCCATCCAAAAATATCCTTGTCATCCCGAGGTTTTATTCTGTTGTTACGTGTTTGATAAGGGAAAGAGAAAGTATCAAACCAGAAAAATCAGCAGCAGCAAGAAGAAGCAGGAGCAACACCCGCATCCACATCCATCACTAAGCTAGACAAGGAGCCACAGAAGACGGGAGGAAATGGAGCAGCTGATCCCGATCATCAACAAGCTACAGGATGTCTTCAGCGCCATCGGTCAGTCGCCCATCAACCTGCCACAGATCGTCGTCATCGGCAGCCAGAGCAGTGGTAAGTCGTCTGTTCTCGAGAACATCGTCGGTAAAGATTTCTTACCGCGTGGGTCGGGGATTGTCACGCGACGGCCGTTGGTGTTGCAGCTCTACAACACTGGCGCCCCACCTGCGGACCCCGAAAAAGCCGAGGAATGGGGCGAATTCTTGCACTTACCTGGTCAGAAATTCACCGATTTCTCAGAAATTCGCAAGGAAATCGAACGGGAAACCGAACGCATCACTGGGAAAAATAAAGGGATCTCCAACAAAACTATCAATCTTAAAGTCTTCTCGCCGTATGTGCTGAATTTGACTCTTGTGGATTTACCGGGGGTTACGAAAGTGCCTGTCGGCGACCAGCCAGTGAACATTGAAGAACAAATTCGTGATATGTGCATTGAGTTCATTTCGAACCCGAACTCGATCATCTTGGCTGTGACATCAGCCAATACCGATCTCGCGAACAGTGATGCGTTGAAGATGGCGCGAGAAATTGACCCGGAAGGTGTGCGCACGATAGGTGTGTTATCGAAATTGGACCTCATGGATGATGGCACCGACGCGCTGGACATGCTCCAAGGTCGTGTGATTCCACTCAAGCGAGGTTACGTTGGAGTGGTCAACCGCAGCCAAGCGGACATTAACGGCAACGTGTCGATTCGGGAAAGCTTGGTGAAGGAGCAGAATTTCTTCAAGAACCACCCAGCGTATCGAGGTATGGCCTCGCGTATGGGCACACCTTATCTCTCGAAAACGCTCAATACGATCCTCATGCATCATATTCGTGACTGTCTGCCGGAGATCAAATCCAAGATCAGTAGTATGGTGAACGATTTGGATCAGGAACTGAGTGAAATGGGGAGCCCCACCGACACGATGAGCAAGACTGAAATGGGCGGCTGTTTGCTCAATTTATTGTCACATTTCTCAGCAAATTTCACCAATTCGCTCGATGGTCGCAATCACACACTGAACGGAGTGGAGATGAATGAATTGTATGGTGGCGCACGTATTAGCTACATTTTTAATGATATTTTCTCAAAGTCGCTGCAAGAGGTCAATCCTTTTGATGGCTTGTCCGATGAGGACATTCGCACAACCATTCGTAACGCGAATGGACCACGCCAATCCTTGTTCGTGCCCGAAGTGTCGTTCGAATTGCTAGCTAAACGACAGATTAAGCGCTTGGAACAACCAGGGTTGCAGTGTGTGGATCTCGTATTTGATGAATTGCAACGAGTAACTTCACAGTGCGAAACCATGGAACTATCACGATTTCCAGAGCTTCGTGATCGAGTTATTGAAACCGTGAATGGCATGCTACGTGCATCTCTAGTGCCAACGCAATCTATGATTCAGAACCTTATTCAGATCGAATTGGCATACGTGAACACGAACCATCCGGATTTCATTGGAGGTAGCCGAGCGGTTGCTCAATTAATGGAGAAAATGCAGCGCGAAAGCACTGCTGTCGATCCACGACGTGCTAGTACCGGCAGTGCCCCAATGCCAAAACCAGTGCAACCCCCACAAGAAGAAAAGCACGAAAATGGCATCATGTCGTTTTTCGGTGGAGGTAAGAAGAAAACAACGTCAACAGAGGGTTATAACCAGAAGCCGCCTGTGGTGAAACTTCCACAGGTGCCAGTGAGCATGCGACAGTCAGAGGAACCGACTGATCGCGAACGCATTGAAACAGAAATTATCAAGAGTTTGTTGGCTTCGTACTTTGACATTGTGCGGAAGAACTTTTTGGATTTGGTGCCAAAGACCATCATGTGCTTCATGGTGTCACATTCGAAGGAAAACGTGCAAAATGTCTTGGTCTCGTCTCTGTACCGTGAAGATAAGCTCGCGGAACTGTTAGCGGAGACGGGTGACATTGGCGCTCGACGATCGAACTGCATTGAAATGCGGGCGCTGTTGAATCGTGCATTGGAGATCGTGAATGAGGTTCGTGACTTTAACACGTTCAAGTAAGCGAGAAGGACAAAGAAGGAAGTAGAATTCAATTCAATAGGGACACATGGTGGGTTGCGCGGAGTATGACTGAAAATGAACAAGATTAAGACTCCTGAGGTAGTTCACGTGTCCATCCACATACATGTATTTTTTGCTGTTCGATTCGTGTTGTTGGTTTATTATTGTGGTGCATGTGCGGGGTAGTTTGCTAAAATATTCCACTGAATACTGACGTTGACGTGTTCGCACTGGAGAAGGAGGTTGAAGACGCAGTTGTAGGCATTGATGCTCGGGTTTCAAGAGCAGTGACAAGCAAATCTTGGATTCCAAGCGAATGCTTCACAGTGACTGAGTGGATTTGCGTTTCCATCACGACGCCGGGAGGATTTTTCTTTTTGCCATTCTGTTGACTCAAATCCTGGAGATATTCATCTGGTATAGTGCGCTGCAAGTATTGGAAGATCGACACAAGTTGCTGGACAATGTCTGTCTTGCCAAGTTGTTGAGCTTCTTGATGCAGCCGCGTCAGTACACGTATACCTAAGCGACGCGAGACAAGCGATTCCAGCAGGATTTGCTTGGTTAGTCTCAAGAGAAGGGGACGAAACCATGAGATATTGTGCACAGCATACTTGGCCCCCAGTTGAGTGAGAAAGATAAGCGTGCTTCGAGTCACGCGCTCCGTTATGGTTCGTAGCGGTTGGTGCTGGAAATCCAAGACAGTGTTGATAGAATGGAACACATCGTCTCTTATGGCACTTCCGCATTTCCGTAGACCAGTTTGCCATATCTTAACGAGCATGCTTGCGTGCCATTCACAGGGTGAAACTTGAAACCATGTCAGTGTCACAACGAGGCATTTCTGGAGCATGGCCATGTCCACTGCGCGCTGATGGAGACTCGGATTCGTCACAGCCCGACGGTAAAAGGCCTCAGCGATGGCTTCACGTGCTTCAGGATAAACTTGACCTACTGGTAACCCCACTAGTCGCTGCATGAGCAGATCCCAGCTATCTCCAGTCTTGAACGACTCTGTTCGCGGGAGAAGCCACACAAGAGCCCGGAGACTTTCGCAAGCAATAAAGCCATTCTCGTGCCCAGTAACTCCAACGAGGTGATCGGTGATTTGATTAAGAAATTGCGGTTGACTTGCTGCGCCTGACATTTGCAGCACTGCGCCGTCCAGGCATTCGGCTGTGAATTGAGCGACTCGGCAAAGACGATGCAACAGCACAACGTTGGTGGCTACTTCCTTGAACATTTTGAGTATCACGGCAGCCACGACCTCGAATACTGTGGCGTTGCCGTAAACTTTCATGAAACATGCCTCAGCATTACTTTCCCTCACAACTTCTTCGACAGTCGTTAACATGATCGCTTTAGGAGTTGGGTTGGTAGCTTCAGTGGCACTGGAGAGGATGTCCAGGAACCAGTCTTTCAAACGACCGGAGAGTAAACTCGACACCATTACACCGTCGAGACGTTGGAGTTGCTTGCGAATAGGAGATGGAGGAGGTGATGGCGGTGATGCTGACGCTCTAGTTGGTTCTGGAGAATCAAAAGAGAAATCCAAGAGATTTGATACGTTCCCGTTCGTTGTAGAAGATGCCGTTCTGCCTCCACCTGTCCCAAATGTAGCTGTCTTGCTATCCGAATCTGCCAAGGGAAGACGGTTGATTTGTCCACACAAACGCAACAGATACGTCGTCGCCAACACATCACCGACTCGCAGCGAAGCGGGACGAAACTTGACCACAAACCACTCGAACGCCTTCACTACGGCCGTGGCGAACTCTTTCGACTGTTCAAAGAGCTGCAAAAGTGTCGCTGCGGCATGTCTGGAGGCGATACTGTTTGGGAGGAATGCTGCCTGGAACAAGCTTTCAAGGAACTGCTCCTGTTGATCAACTGCTAAGTGGAAGCGAACACTATGGAACGCCGCACCCAACGCTGCCAGCTGCGCAGGAAAGTCCTTTTTACCCGTGACGGCGGCGATGACTTTCTTATCCCCGGTAAGCATTCCCCACACGGGCGATTTCTGCAGAAGCGGCCGCAATCTCATTAGCAGCGCGTCTGGCTGATTGAAGATCCGACAGAGATGTGCATAGAACTTCAAGCACGTGCACTGACGCGGTAGACTCGTGTGGTTCAGCTCCGTTGTTTCCATGAGTTTGATCAGATTGCGCAACATGGATGCGGAAACTTCTAAGGACGCAATAGTGGATTCGCTCGCATGGTGACGGAGCCACTCGAATTGGTCGACAATGCGCCAGAGGTAGCAGAGCACAAACCTCGCGATCCGCAAGTCTTCTTTTTTGTCTTTAAGATTGCTGAGCAAAGTGCAGAGATCCTTGAGTACCGAGTGAGGTAGCTGTGGCTGTGTTTTGCTGGATGCATAGAAGAAACCGAGCTCTGTCATGAGGTCACTCATCTTCTTGGATGCAAAATCCTTTGTGGTCACAAGTTTTGTGAGATCGTTCATCAGTTGCTGCTCGGAGCGACATTTGCGAGACAAATAGCCATTCATTATCGCTGGAGATGTTGTTGAATCAGCAATTGCGGCAACAGAACTAGCAACGTGTTTTCTTGGCTGGATCCTGTGTAGTCGAGGTGAGACTACCAGTGGAAAGGGCAGGTTGTTTGCTTGCGTCTTTTCGTGCGCTCATTGTATTTTAGCCAATCACGAACGCATTGAAGTATCATTGACCAATCCACATTAAGAATGATGTTTCCGATTCTGCAGTTTATTGTGTTGATCAGGGACGAATTCTCTGTCATCAGCACGATTGCCTGTGCACATGGCAACAACGGACCCACATCTCTTCTGAGAGATAGAAAGTAAAACACACTCGGAGATGGACACTACTTGCATTCTCCAACACATATGTCATAGTAGACGTAATCATAAACCTAGAGGCTTTGCTTTCTTGTCAATTCGTTTTTGTTACTTGCCCTCGTCTCGCAGCTCAATCTTGACGCGCTCTTCATACGACTGATTCTTCTTCTTCTTCGCATCATCGGTGTTAACAGCAGCGTACAATCCGCCTCCACTCACGGCCATAACCGTCGCAGTCTGCGCTATCACGCGCGCCTGCATGAATTTATTGCCCAACTTGGAGTGACCGCGATGGAACGTCCAGAGCCCACCGACCAGCACAGCGAGCGTTACTGCGCAACCAATAGGCACTAGTGGGTCTTCCTGCACACGCTTCCAGAGGCTCTTACGCCCGAGCGTCTCGTCCATCCAGCTGAAATCACCCACTTGATGGGGCTTTGGTGCCTTGTTCACATTACTTCCGTCAGCCATGTCAAACGCCAAATTGCTTAGTGATGGGAAGGCAGGCAAGTGGGATGTGCCCGTTGTTGGGTAAAAATGGGATCAGAAATCTGATCTGCTTCTTGTTAAGAGCGAGGTTCTTGTTCACCTCTTTTTAGCGATTTAGAAAAATGTAGTGGCTAAACTTTGAAATAGACCAATGTTATTAGATGTGGGAAGTAGTGTAAGATGCAATTTTTTCTGATATTATATCGATACGATGGAAAAAGGACCAAACGTGCATTTCCTTGGTCCATGTAGAAGGACAGTAGCAAAAAAAACTGTATGATGGTCAATGGACACCAAACCATCCGTTTCTTTTAAATGAATTTGCTCTTTTTTAATTCGAAAGCCCTCACGACGGGGAAATTATTTCGGACGACTTTTGCAGCACTTGGTGACATAATCAGGAATTAGAGATAAAATTAAATTGATGAATCAGAATTATTTTTTTATTTTACCTCAAACAACCGCAAGTGATAACAGATTTGAACCTTTTTCTAACAAGTTAAATATCAATATATCTGAGCATAGAATCAGACGTGAGGGAAATGTGAGTCCTGACAGGTGATGAGTGCACGTCATGGAGTTGCTGCAGGAATATGGAGCAAGCTCGTCCGAAGAAGAAGAAGTGAAAGCACAAGCACAAGCGAATGTAGTAGATACTACTGTATGTGCTATGGAAAAGAAGGAGGAAATTACGCGTCATTTTGCGCAGAAAATGCGTGGATTGACTCACTGGACGACTGCTGAGGAACGCGCATTTGAGTTTAGAGGCTACACAGCGAAAAGGAGACGGAAACTGAACCAGCCAGACAAACAGCCATCTCCATCGTCACCATCTCCTGCTTTATATGAAGAAGCAGTAAGCGATACGCTTTTGCCGCTGTTTCCATCTATATCAGCAAATGAGAAGATGATAGAAGTAATGGATCAAGCGGCCAACGATATGACTCGTCCAGTTGTCCGTCGACGTTTGATTGGCCACACAGGTGCTGTGTATTGCGCACGCTGGAACCCAATTTTCCCATCGCTACTGCTCTCTGCTTCCATGGACAGTACACTGCGGATATGGAGCGATTCTGATCCCTCCACCTCTTCCTCGTCATCTTCCTCCTCTCCATGTCGAAGGGTATTGAAGCATCATCAGATGGGCGTGAAAAGCTCGCAATGGTCACTCGATGGCAAATTCGTACTCAGCGGTGCGTTTGATGGTGTTACGGCGTATACAGACGCAGAGACAGCGCAGGTGGTGGCGCAATTCACCGCCACCAGGTTCCACGGAAACAACCACAGCAGCCGCGTCACAAGCGTATGTGTCCATCCCACCGATCCACATTTCTTCCTTATAGGTAGCGATCGGGGGACCATCACAAGCCACGACCTACGCATCAAACCGACAACACCCGTACAAATCTACCAAAAGTCATTTGGAGAGATCTACGACCTACTTTTTCTGCCTTCTCATGACCAAGACAACCACCGCTTCGTCTCCAGTGCAGCCATTCAACGTCAATCCTCCAGCCACCAGACACTTTTGGTTTGGGATTTTCGCTCCTCTGCACTGCTCTACGATCAACTCGATCGAGATCTCGTAGCGTTTACGTGTCTACGACTACATCCAAGTGAACGGTGGTTCGTGGCGCAATCCACTGCTAATTACGCCATACAATTCTCAGCCACCTCACCTTACAAGAAACTCAAGCCATCTACCAAGCGAAGAAAAGCCAAGAGCTTCCAGGCGCGCTTTGATGGAGGCCATGAGGTCGCTGGATATAGCATCCAGTGCAGCTTCAACGCCGATGGGTCACTCTTGGCGACAGGAGATGCTAATGGTCGAGTGGTGTACTACCAGACCATGCTTAACAATCACCAAGGCAATTCTATCACCAGTCTACAGCTATATGCACCACAAACTCCCTGTGTCTGCGCCGAATTCCATCCATACAAATACTCGACACTTGCGGCAGGTAGCTCTGATGGAAAACTTGCTCTATTATATTATAATTGATACCAACAAAAAAGCACTTACAACCTTCAGTGGGTGAAGGTTTGCTCTTTTTCTTCTTCCTCTATTTCTTCTTCATCTTCCTCTGCTTGTTTCTGTGCCTCTAGTCGATCAATCTCTTCTCGCTTACGCTCCACCTTCGCGCGTCTCTTATCTGTACGTGGTAGCAGCTTCTTCGCCGCGTCCAAGTGCTTCTTCGCCTCGTCCCACGCCTCGTTTGGTACCAATACACTTTCGGCGTAGATCATGTGCGTTTCCCAGTTCTTAGGCTGCAATTTAAACGATCGCTGGAACGCTGCGACCGCTTTCTCAAAATCCCCTAGTGCCGCAAATGCACGACCGTATGTACACAGCAAGATGCTCCAGCTCTTCTTCTCGTATTTGGGGATCACATTCAACGCGCTCTCCACGATGTTCTTAGCGCGTTCGGCGTCTAGCGGCAGCTCCAGCAGCGCACGCATGTTCCACACGGCAGCGCTTGTCTGGTCAATTTCTAGCGCCTTTTCAAACGCAGCACGTGCCGCGACAAAGTTGCGATTACGTTGCTCGATCTTGGCGAGTTCGATCAGTAACGGCGCGTCCATTGGGATGTGTTGAGTTGCCATCGTCAACACTGCGCGTGCAGCCTCAATGTTGCCCATTCGACTCTCCAATCGTGCAAGTGCCTTCCAACTCTCGACTTGTGTTGGCTGTTGCTTCGTCGCTTCCTCAAACAGTTCACGGGCGTTCTCTAGCTCACCATATTGCTCCTCAAACGATCCCCATGCCTGTAACAATTCACCTGTATGATGGATCGTTTTCAGTGCATTTTCAAACACTTTCCTTGCATTCGCCATGTGGCCACGTTTGTGATGCAGGATTGCGAGCGACATGACGCTCGGAATGTGGTCCGGATGCAGACTCAAAACTTCCAAATATAGCGCCAAAGCTGCATCTGGGTGGCCCAACTCCTCTTCCATCTTGGCGTAGGCATTGTATGCTGACGGCTCTACGTACAGACCACCATCGATCAATCTCCGGAACGCTCGGCGTGCCTCATAGACATTGCTGAGTTTGTAATTCGCCATGGCATAAAGCAGCACAAGCCATTTGTGCGTCGGAAATGGCCGCATTGCTTTTGTCAACACTGTAATGGCATTCTGGTACATGCCATGATCAAATTCCGCTTTCGCCCACGCGTGCCACACCTGTGCAGTCGCCTGTGGATGTGTCGTCGCAGCATGAAAAATGTCACGAGCGCGCTTTAAATGCTGATGCTTCGCCTCAAACACCCCATACGCCTGCATGACCAGCACGTCATCCGGATGATCGTCCAATAGTCGATGAAATCGCTCGCGTGCGCGTGCTTGACTGCCTGTTTCTGCCTCCAAAAGCGCCATCCCCAACCCCGCACTCGCGTTCTTCGGATCTGTTGCTAAAATGACCTGGTACAATCGCTTTGCCTCGCGGTGGTTCTTCGCCTCTAGCTCCATGGATGCCCACGACTGCCATAGCTCGCTATGAAAAGTGATCTTGGACGCCTTAGTGAAGATCATGCGCGCGAGGTCGTAGTTGCCCGCTTTCCACTCCATGACTCCCCACTTGTTCCACATACCCATATCGGTCCGATAGTGCACCTGGAGAACATTTCGGAAGAGATTTCGTGCCAGTGGAATGTCTTCACGAATGAGCTCATTTAGATTCGGTTCCGGCGATAGCCAGCGCCGCTTGACATTGTCCAAGTGCGAAGGATCGGGTTCCCATGGGATTTTCCCTGACATATCACTGAATTTCTTCTCGACGTGCCGCGCATAATCCTGCCCAGCGTACAGTGTGTCCATGCGAAAATGACGCACCATTGTTCCAGAAGTGAATCTCAATCCACTTCCGCACGCAGCGCGGCGTGTGATACCGTTCATGTGTGTGTTGATCCGCCGCAACATGCTTACTCAGCAATTGCTTGTCTTGGCTTGGTGGTGTGGTTTGCTTGTCTTCTAGAAAACGGCTATAGTCACTAACTCAATACAAAATGTCACTATAACGAGGTATACTACAGTCATTTGCTATAGTATAAAACGGTTTTTAAACATTGATCGACGCCACTTTCTGCGCCAGTCATGTCTGCTGTAGCTCTTTGAGTCAAAATGCATTGGCTGAGTGGCTTAGTTACGAAAAAGCTCTTCCGAGGACTCCAGTACTAATAATCAAGAGAAACCATGTCGGCTGAGGAAGTTGTAGCAGAAGTCCCCAAGGAACTGGGCGAAATGGATGCGCTCAAGGAAGTGCTTAAGAAGGCGCTCATCCACGACGGCCTCAAGCGTGGCCTCCACGAAGCCGCCAAGGCGCTCGACTCCCGTCGCGCTCGTTTGTGCTGCCTCGCCCAGGACTGCGATGAACCCAGCTACTCCAAGTTGGTGCGTGCTCTTTGCGAAGAACACGGCGTGAACCTCATCCTCGTCCCTTCGGGCAAGCAATTGGGTGAGTGGTGCGGCCTCTGCAAGATCGACAACTTGGGCGAAGCGCGTAAGGTTGTCTCGACCTCGTGCGCTGTCATCACCGACTTTGGTGAGGAAACCCACGCGTTGAACGTGCTCTTGGACTACCTCAAGCGCCAGGGCGAAAACTAAGTGCGGTATTTACCGTCGAGTTTGTTTAGTGCAATTGATGAAGATCAATACACGCGTGTCCTACAATGGAGCGAGCTATCCATTCGCTACAGCGAGGGGGCTTCTTCTCTGAGCTTTTTACTCAAAGTTTGTGGTATTCTTCGTCTTTTTACTTGGGAACTGTCTTCTACTTACTTGAATTACTTCTTAATTTTTCCTACTTCTACTGGAACAATCGCGTCAATAAAAATATGTTGCAACTCATCGACAAACCATCCATCGCATTTCAATGCTCTTAACTGCCAAGCGCGTCAAAGCATTTCCAGTCGCCAGAGCGAGAGTTTGAGTAGTGTTCTCTTTCGCTCTCCTTCGAAGCAGCCCGAAATGTGCTACTTGTAGCCTCCATTAGCACACTGCGATGGTAAGTGTACCAAATGGGCCTGTAGGCCCAGCAAGTGGTCCATGATAGTCTAAAGTGGCTGACAGTAATACCACCGTCAGTGGTCAACTTCCATGGACGACGTTTCCACTCATCAATCTAGCGCAAATGTTGGTTCGTGAATCAATCCACCTGCGCAAGAACGTTCCGATCCCTGCAACTCTTGCCGAGTGAAAATCCCAGCGCACTCCAGAAAATTTGACTGCATACTGCTTTGCAGCAAAATCTTCGCTCGAGAAAGACCCAAATCATTACTATCATGTTGCTCAATGCCCAGCGTCAGTGTTTTCGTAGAGGCGTCGTTGCTTGATGCGATTAAATTCGCCAAAATCACCCTGTGCGTCCGGTGCCTGTACACTGTATACATCGCGCATTTGCGTCGTACGCATACATTTGACCTTCTTCTTTTCCTTCTGAAGCCCCACAAACAATTTTAATTAGTAACAAGATCACCATCGACAATGCCATCGCTTATATCAGCTCACCGCGTCTGATGAATGACGAAGCATCTCGATAAATGGATGTGCAAGTGCGTCTGTCGGAGTGATACGGGTGGTCGGACTAAGCAAAACAAACATGTGAGACCAACGCCGGTGCAATGTTTGAATCAATAAATAGAATCGGTAAACCTACTTGTAGTCGAGCATTCTCTGCACAAGGTCAAGAAACAGTTGATAATACTCGATGCTGTGGTCGCTTTGATTCAGTCGACGGCCCTCTGGACCACCTGTTTCTACGCCGATAATATCTGACAATGTTGTCGGACCATCTGTGTGCTGCTGTAAAATCAGAACCGCGCGTTAGTCTTCCTCGAATGCACTGATCAAAGGCTGCACCTCAACATTGTTCTAAACAACTTACATTTCCCGCCATATTGGACGAATTCGATTTGCGGACCTTCAATCGATAATTAATTAGTCGACTTTCGCCTTCAACAACCACGATTTCTTCAAAATAATCCCGTCGGAATTTGGGATTGGCACGTTCAATAAGCTCTTTAGGCAGCATTCCCAGTACGTTTGTAATCCTTCGCAGCTGATCATATTGATCACAGCCACCAAACAATGGCTTCCCGGTATGCATTTCCACCAAAATACACCCAAGACTCCACATGTCAATAGCAGGAGTGTATGGCATCCCCAGCAGTACTTCTGGGGCGCGATAGAATCGACTCTGAATATATTGATACACCTATAGAGAGAAACCAAAGTTAACATCAAAATTGCATGCAGGTGGATATCAGTTCGTTTTTTCCGAGCCACATACTTGTTTTTGCGTCATACAGGAGCTCCCAAAGTCAATGATCTTTAACTGGCTTCGTGCAGAATGCACGAGTAGAATGTTTTCAGGCTTGAGATCGCAGTGGATGATGTTCACATTGGGAAGCGCCAAATATTCCAGGCCCTACATTATCCCAATATACCAATCTGTCAGTCTCGAAATCTGCTTGGTCATTGGCTTGGCTTTTCCCTGTTTTCTCTGGTGATTGAGTACCTGTAGAATCTGTCGTGTCAGCTTGCTGAGTAACCGCAGCCCGATGCCTTTGTATTTCGTTTTCCGCAGCAATTCATACAAATTCACATCCAGCCGCTCAAATACCAAACATTGATGGCCTTTGTGCACAAATGCGTCCTTCAATTGGACTGTCAGTGGAGGAAAAGTACAATATGAATCGATCATTAGCTGTCGGATTATAAACATTGTGCAGTCAGTTGGTTTATGTTCGTGACTTACCAATAAACTTTTTCCCTGGATGATCAGAGTTGTGCAACGTCTCGAGAAGCCCGATCTCCGTCTGGGCCTGTGCCATGAATGTCTTCTTCTTCTTGACGATCTTGATCGCTACGTGTTGTCCGTTGGTACGATCCATTGCTTCCACGACCTGCCCAAACGATCCCTGCGCAAAACGATTCAAGTGCAACTCGTCAGCGCGTGGTCAACTTCAACATGGTACCAACACCCATGGAGCATCAAGCGACGCAAAATAGCATAGAAAACGCCAAAGAAGGGCTTCACTGATCTTCGCTTTCCTTATGGCACTTGGATTGGGTTTGGTTGTCTCTAATTCGTATCGTTTCTTACCTTCCCAAGTCGTCGTCCGCGTACTTGGTAGCGGCCATTGAAGATTTCTTCGCCGTCCACGATCTCGTAATCGTCGCTCACTTTGTCGTCCTTCGTGACGGGCTGCTTTTTTTTCTTCGGAAAGAGCCCGTTCTGCGCCAGATTGCGCTTTCGATAGTAATTCTAAACCACATCAAACATGTCCACCCGAAGGGTCAAGGATCAGATCTTTCATTTCGCTTTCATCTTCTAACAGACCACCTCGTGGCCCACAGATACACACACAGGCATGGAGGCAGGCGCACGCACCGCGTTGATTTGGTTGTACGTGTGGACGAGCTGGCGCGTGAGCTGGTGAATGGGGACAACTGCCGCATTCCCGCGCTCCGTCTTCTCCATGGCGCCGTGTGCTTTTCTCTTTTTCCGTTCCGGCCCAAACCGCCGCCGCCAAACCTCTATGTACCGAGGTTTTTTGCATAGTGGGACGAGGTTTTATACGAGGTTTTTTTAAGTGTGAATGAAAACTTACGTGGAAGAAAGAAATTTGGATCCGAAAATTACGTGCTGGTGTTCGATTGATGGGAAGAAAGAAACAGAAGAAGCATATCGAAGCGGCAGAGAAGAAGCACTGTTCTTAGCATAGGCTGTAATTGTATCTGGATGCATAGTACTTCAAATGGGTTATTACACTACGTGTGAGTTATTGATCTTTCTTATTCATCGATGTATGATGGATCTCGGAAGATCCTGCATAGTTTGTTTGCTTTTCTCATCTGTTGGAGTCGTCCTCTGGCTGGTGACGAGATCGCGTTATTTTACGTTAGGTGAGATGGTTATTTTCGCGAAGCGTCCGATTGTGGAAAACCTCATTTGTACTCCAAAGAAAAAAAAGGGGGGAAACGCCAAAAAGCGCGCCATTTTACCTGATGAGGTGGGTAAATAATGAACCCAAGTAAAAAAAAACAGAGACAGACTCAGAAATGGAGACGACAAGAGTGGCAACGAGATCTTCCTCCGCTCGACGCCCTGGTCGTTTCAATTTCTCTAAGTAGTCGCCATACATAAACGAGTGCCTCTCAACATCGAAACTCAACGACCAACACCTTCAAAGGGACCCTTCTTCTTGTACACAAGGATGATCTCATGCGAAAATACTGAACAGTAGAGTCCTCATGTTTCTGTTGTATTGGCTGGTATAACATGAATAGAAGAATAGAAACAATTACTACAACAACACTCATAATCATTCGACAGCAACTGCCAAAGATCCATTTAATATTTAACTGCTGGTTATGAAGACACCACTGCTTCGTTCCGTCAGTTTAGATAAACGACATTTGGTCACCCATGCATCCACAACATGTTGGGTAGGCATGCAAGATGATAAAAGTAAGTCTGAGCAGAAAGTTCCACCCCTACATGTACGGTAAATGTAGATGATTTTGATCGAGAAGACAGATCCCATCTTTACATGGGAGCTGCTCAGATTGTAAGCACCCATGCTTCAAGTAGGATGAAATCCTACTTTATGTAGTACACACTATTTACCTTTTTTTGCGGTACCTCTCGCTCTCGTTTAGGTATGTGAGAAATGTGCCCATCTCCTCAACTGATGCCTGAATGCTCAACTGATGCGTGAATGTTCAACTGATGACTGAATGCGAACAGGTACGTTGCTCCATATCTTGGGTAAAATTAGGATGCGCATTCTCTGCCATCATCATTTGCACAAATTCTTCCCATTCAACCACGTCAATATAGAACGCAATGGCAGCAAAAGTAACTGACAGCAGCGCACTCAGCTGTATGACCGATCTCGCCAGTGCAGTCTATGGTGGCCGTGTGCTCTTCGCGACGGATGAATGGTTTGCACCTGCGCATCGCCTGCTGCTTCCTCAAGTCCCTGTATTTATCCCCGATAAATTTACTGAGTTTGGTAAGTGGATGGACGGCTGGGAGACTCGCCGCAAACGAATCCCTGGCCAAGACTGGTGTTTGGTGGCACTGGGGCTACGCGGAACCATCTCGGCTGTAGACGTCGATACGATGTTCTTCACGGGTAACCATTCGCCTCATGTGTCGATCCAAGCGGCCTGTTTTCCTGCTGATAAAACGAAATGGCCAGTGGCGCTACAAACACTGACAGATAATGCCACAAAAGAGCGTGCGATGGGTGTTTGCGCTACTCCAGAGCAGTTTTCATTGGTTGACCAACTCAAGTCTGAAGAATGGACCGAGATTGTACCCTTTACAGGTGCATTATAGCTATGCTTGCGTAGGTGTTAATTCTATTGAACCGTTTGTTCTAACGCTGTATTTGTAGATTTGGGTGCTGGATATCCAGAAACGTGTCATAACCTGCTAAAGGTCCTGAACAAAGGCCCATGGACGCACTTACGCATCAACATGTTTCCTGATGGTGGTATCGCTCGTTTGCGGGTGTACGGCAATGTGCTGGTGGATTGGTCGCAAGTACCTGAGACACAGATGCTTGATCTCGTCAGCATCGAACACGGTGGACAAGTCGTGGCGTTCAACGATGCGCATTATGGCCACCCGAAGAACTTGATGACACCAGGACGCAGCAAAAGCATGGCTGACGGTTGGGAAACTGCGCGGAAGAAGAATCGTCCACCGGTATTAAAGGCCGATCCAGTGACAGGATTGCTACATTTGCCGGGTAAAGACTGGGTGGTGTTGAAACTAGGCCACTTGGGGGTGATTAAGCAAGTCGAAGTTGATACAAACCACTTCAAAGGCAACTTTCCTGAGAGTTGCAGCGTATACGGCGCCACGTACTTTGGCCAAGACGACGCTGGTGTACTAAGTGAGAGTGTGCAGTGGCGACCTATTCTTCCACGTACCAAGCTTCAAGCTCACAAACAGCATTACTTTTCAGTTTTGGAAGGTACAGTAACGCTGGTACCTGAAGGTGTCAACTTTGTCAAACTGGAAATATTTCCTAGCGGAGGCATCAGTCGTTTACGGCTTGTTGGGCACAAAAAAGATGCCGCCAGTCGCTTATAATTGCTTAATATGATTCTTCTGCGCCAAGAGCTGCTGCCTCTGTTGAGTCAGTCCCAGCTGAGACACGATAGTGCTGTGGTCGAAAGTAGATACCTTCTCTACATAATATAAATTCAAACGTAAGTTTTGCCGTCATCAGTTGATAAACTATGCATGCAGACGACAAAAGAAGCGTCTACATACCGAAGTAGCCGTGTTACTGGTAAATTTCGAATCCGAGCGAGATGCGAATTACCCGTACACAATAATGAAGCTCGCGCTTCCGCAATTAGATCGTTTTTACTCTTTTTCTGTTGGTGTTCGTGCTTCTGAGCACGCGCAGTAAATAGCTTTTGCACGGCGTTTGGGGTGGAAAAGTCATCAACGTTTGGACGCCTTTCGCTCGACACGGCTACTTGCTGTCGCTGTTTCTTGATGGCGTGTTGGATTCGTTTTCGAGAAGCTACTTCTTGTATAGTCGTAATAAAGCACTGCAAAAACGGTTGAAGCTGAATCCAGCCACTGCCTTCAACGTCAAAGCGATACAAAATTCGACAGTAGTAGTCTGATGGCGGTGTCACGGGAACTGAACTACTGGGACTAACCAGTTGGTAGTGAAACTTATCCAGACACGCCGCAAACTCATACCATGACAGGCAGACTGCGTTAACTGCATCCGTGCCTTCCATACTTGCGCGAGGCTGAGAGAGGCAAAAACAATCGTAAAGACGACGAACGAGTGCGCCAACCGATGATTCGTGAGCAAGTAGCTGCAGCAGATAGTCAGTCCAAAATATCTTACAAGATATACATAGATAGTGAGGCACTGTACGTAGAAGGAGGTAGAATAATGTCGTTGCTTACCCGATGGAATGGATCGAGCAGGAGCGTCCGAAATGCGCCAATATTAATTGCACCACTTCCACTGAGTGAGATTGATTGAATATCACGAAAGAGCGCATACCATTCCTGTTTTTGTATCGACGTTCCAAAGCCGCGGGCCTTTAAGTTGGCACTGAACGATGACAATCGAAGTTCATTTTCTATAATATGCCGATTACTACTGCACAAACTCAGAAACAATTCATTGATCCCTTGGTCTTCTGATTCCATGATTTGCCACAGAAATCGTTGAAGTTTCATCTTTACTTGTACTATTGGATTGTTCTTCAGTGTTTCAGCAAAGCCGGGATGACTATCGTACCCATAGATGTTGGGAATATAAGACGCAGTGCCAGAAATCAAAGTAGAATAGAAGAAATCGCCATGATGATTCCGCCAGGCTCGCACGCCTACCTTCCTACAGACACTCGTCTCCAAAGGACTATGCAGGCTTGGAGCCAGTTGCAATGAGGAGAGTGAAATGGATCTATCAACCAACATTTCAGACGGAGATTGAGGAACGTGAAGACTAACTTCTGTCAATTGTTCTCGCGGTTCTTCAACGTTACCTTCATCAAGATCATTCACACAGGACGCACATCCTTCGATGTTTTGTCGGGTGACAGGAAGTAGAGAAAAAGTGATGGCATCTTGGAGACAAGGAAGTATATCCAAAATCGAATACGCTTTTTGTTCAACTAATGGTGGGTCTAAAGGTTGGTTGGATTTTCCTTGGCATAATCCAAGTAAGTCCTCCCACAACACAAACGGATTTGAACTTTGACGTAGTATAGCACTGGCTCGCGCCTCTCGATCAAAATCATATTGTGATTCATTTTCCAGATCCGTTGTGGATAGCATTGGAGAATACACTAGTGCATCTCGCAAAAGGGGCATTTGCATCAGTGACGTCAGAAATATCGAATATCTCATGGTTGTGTGTGAAGCCGTTTGCATTGCCGCGTCACGCTTAAGCATAATGGCGCACCTGTGAGTTGTGATGTGCTTTATTCGCAACGTTGAACTCATGCAACAGTCAACATCGAGCATTTTTACAGCTTCCTCTTGCAAAGACTCAAATCCAGCGTATACCGTGTACGACCCAGGCGAAGGAAATGCTAACCATGTGATAGCGATTCGTCGATTTATCTTCGATTTCAGAGAAAACACTTCAATATTGGCGTGATAGGAATCGCCAGTTCTTGATTTGACGATAATAACAGGATCAACGTAGCTGCATGAGAACTCAAAAAGCAGAAGCACATTGTCGTTGGTGTACACTCGAAGTCTACGAAAATTCACGCGGTTCCACTTTGTATCTGCGAGCAAACGTCGTCCTGAAAGTTCCGGAGTATCTACATTGTCTTGTTCTGTGATACTAACTCCTAGAACTTGAATGCTTTGCCCTTCATTGCCCCAAGAACGCGAGACATCTCTATCTGTGACTTCCACTATGAGTGCATTCCCAAATACTAGCGAATTCGCGTACGTCACCCCCATCAGCGCCTTCCCTGGTGCCGTTGCCTGTACTTCTATATGGACCATCCCAGAATTCTGGCATGCTTCCCTAGATACGACAGTTAAGAAGGATTGTATTGAAGAGCCCTGCTCACGTAGATTCAAAGCTTTCTTGTGTGATGGATGCTCGATTACTGCAAATGCATCGGTGCTAGTATGCTTAGACGCTGAAGATATTTTTGTCAGATGAGGAGTTGGCATTAGCTTGAGCTTAACCGTCAGATGTTCGCCAACTCTCATGAGCTGACGAGACATCACTTTGTCTTTATGTTGGATAGCATCACGGTGATCATGAGATTCGGATGTGATTTCATGGATCAGGTAGATATGCCGAACGTCAGCATCAACGCTTGAGTCCTTAGCATATAACCACCGAACGACTCCAAATCCAGCCTTTCCAAGAAGCAGTCCAGGTTGATAGCTAGTCTCTGGAATGTCGATTGGCAGGCGAACAGCGATCGAAGGCGAACATACGCCACAAACCATCACGCGCTTACAAGAACCATCTGCTCGCCGAAAGGCAATGGATGAAGTATTACCGCAGCATGCAACTGTTAGCATTTCTTGAATCATTGGTGAAGATTGGATAGCTACTTGAACAGGATGAAAGTACTCATGGAATTTGGTGCTTGCTCCACATGCCCCGTACCGATTGCTGCCCCATGCAAAGACTCGTCCATCGGAAGCGACAGCAAGAGTATGATGCCATCCACATGATATAGCAGAAATAAAGACTTCCGGGTGGCAAAAATCAATCTTGATGGGATTGTGTTGGACCACGGATGATACCTGCAGACCAAGTCCAAGTTGTCCAGCGTGACCATATCCCCAGGAAAAGACGTCGCCTGAAGACGAGAGCAGTACAATATGTTCGAAACCAACGCCAACATCCACGATGGTAATGTCGTCTGCAATGAGTGGAAACTCAACTGGTACTCCTTGATGCACAAATTTCTCAAATGGGTCTGTAGTCGGTAGAAGCCCCCAATGCCATAATGAGGCTCCGACAAGTGCATAAGTCGAGAAAGGACCACAGCGTAATACAATATCAACACTCGAACACGTGCTAAGAAGACTGGTCAGTGACGTCGATGTTTTAATTGGAGTTGCTGTTGGCGCTTTTTCTATACTGCCGAGTCCTAGTTGTCCATACTGGCCAATCCCCCATGCATAGAGCTCATTTGGATTGCCATCGGATTCACCCAAAGCAACGCAATGACTGATACCACACGCGATCTGTCGGATGTAGTGTTTCCCTGGAATCTGGAAGGGCATTTCGAGACATGATGTGGCATCCTGCTGAGAAACCAGTATCGCCGCTTTTTGCGGGGACAAAACTGTGAACTCTTTGCTGCTGGCATTCAATGCATTTCGTTTTCGCTGTTTGAGCTCCAGTTGCTGATGGTGGACATGTCTTGGCTCACCTTGATACAAAATGTTCCCTGCAGCAGAGAGATACACTATAAAGTGAAGTCCTTCGGCAACTTGCCAGATCTGATGATTGAAATGTGAACATTCACAACTGTCATTCTACACAGCAAACCAGCGTCAAGTGAGCACAGCATACTCCTTGTATTATTGTGAACATCCGCAACATTTTATACACACATCGTCCAATCCCATGCCACCCGGTTTTGTTTACGGGAAAGCTGCAAGTGCAGAGGAATGCCTGTTGGACGAAGAATGGACTTCTACAAAGCCAGATTATGTACAACTTCGTGATCTTGAACTATTGCCAAGTACATCAAAAATCGAATACCTTTATCAAAGCGCATCGATCACGCCTTGCACATAACTTTTGCTCCAGGGCCCTACGTCGACGTTGCATATTTGTTTTTTCTCTGTCGTCCTGCTGATGTATTGTATTCCACTTTGCTTGCCAACATTCTGAAGCTTATCGCCAAGGTTTGAGCAGCGGCGCAGGATTTTTAGATCGTGGTTTAATCTGCATTTCCTCCATCATCACCTGGAACAAATGGGATAAAATACAAACCAAATTTGTAAAATAAAACTGTATAATAATGCAAAAAAATTGCTATCTGAGCCATAGAATATGAAATGTATTGACATTTTACAGAAATTCTTGTTTATTTTGTGTCATAAAAGCTATAGAAAATAACCAAAATAAAATTTATTCCACATTGTTAAAAACCCAGAATTTAGCCACATTTGCCATTTTCTTCAAGACCAGGAATAACTTGCTATTTTTGGTACAGAACCTGAAAGGTCGTCTGAATGTTGCTCGAGTTGACTTGCACTTTCACCAACTTCGTCCACTTCAGATCCGTTGCTGACGCTAATGCGGAAAAAGATGACTCACATCAAGGACGAACTGGAGTCGACGTTCTCTACGGAGAACGACGTTCGTGAGCATCTCATTCAGCCCCAAGACAGACGTCATGATCAGTCAGCTGTGGTAGAGGATGAGGACGCGTTTACACATGAAGAATTACTTCATTCAATTGGGTCGTTTTCTGCAGTAGTGTGGCCAGTCACAGGGACGATGCTGCTCGCCAGGTAAGGTCGCATACGCCACGCCTTTGTATTTACCAACTGCTGGCTTACTTTATGGCCTCTCTTTCTCTCTTTTTTTTGCTCCGAATAGTTTTGTGTCACTGAACGTCGTCGACCCGACATCTGCTGCTGCATTAGCCGAGTATGTCTTTATAACAGCAGTTGCCTTGACGCGCTTGATTGATATCAATTGTTTGTCCTGTTTTTCGATAAATGCAGTGTGTATCTAGTCTATAATCCCGACTCTGACATTGATGCATCAAACGGTACCAAGTTCGGCGAAGCGCTTGTGAACGCACTTGTGATAGTCTCCTTTTTCCTAGTTGCAACGTTTGTGATTGTCGCCTGCTACAAATTCAATCTCACTCGGGTATGCCCTCGTTAGTGGAATGAGATCTGTGAGCGTGTTTCGTTAATGTTCTGACCTTGTATTGCTGGGACGATTGCAGCTTCTGATCGGCTACATGATGTTCTCATCCGTCATGCTCTTGGGAATGCTTGGTGGGAACATCTTGGTGATTGCTATGGCGCAATTGCAGCTCGTAGTGGATTGCATCTCCATGGTATTTACCATGTACAACTTTGCAGTAGTTGGAGTGATTGCGATCTTTTATCAAAAAGGCACGCCAGCGTGGCTTGCACAGATTTACTTGGTCATCACCTCGGTCATCATGGCGTGGCAACTGGGGCAATTTCCAGAGTGGAGTACTTGGGCACTAGTTATCGTACTTGCCTTCTACGATCTGTGCGCAGTATTAACGCCATGTGGGCCCTTAAAATGGCTCGTCAATCTTATGCAGCAAGAAGGACGACCGTTACCAGGTAATATGCTTTTAATCTCATCATTAAATCTAGTATTGGCGTGCACCAGTCTAACACATGGACGCTTGATCTTATTTTGCTCATATAGGATTACTGTATGCGGCGGATATTCGACGAGAACAATTCGAATATGCTTCTGATTCACACTCTGACGGGGCACACACACCAGTGAGAGTAAATGTGTACTATCAGTGTGAATCGGAGATACCGCTGCGCATAGGATCAACCCCAGAAAATCACGTCATACATTCAACAACACAATTTTCGACCGATCCAGAAATCTCGGCACGTGAAAAGCGCCTTCGCCAACGGCTAATCGAATTCTATTCCGAACATAACCCGACCGCTATTGCTCGTCTCGATAAGATTTTGCAGCAATACAGAGGACGAGAAGCTGAGTTGTGGCATGATTTGCATCAAAAATACATTGTTGAAGAAGGAGGTAAATTTTGTATGTGCTGATCAGCTCGATGAAGGACAATATTGACTCGTGCCGCACCCACAGATGTAGACAACACCATAAAACTTGGGCTTGGTGACTTCGTCTTTTATAGTGTACTCGTGTCTAGGGCTGCAAAGTACGACTTTTCGGCCATGATTGCTTGTTTGGTGTCGATCCTGATGGTGCGTATTGCCAGATCTCGCGTTCGAATGGTGCTTAATATGATATCTGACCCATGTGCTTTCAGGGACTTGGTGGAACATTGTTTCTGCTTGGGATATACAAGAAAGCGCTTCCTGCACTACCTATATCCATTCTCATTGCAGTGACAGTCTACTTCTGGACCTATGGTGTCTTTGTTGATTTTGCGAGCAGTGCACTTGATTTGGGTATCCAACTATAACGTTGATTAGTTTTGATTTTGTTAAACGATATTGGTAGATTTGCACGCGATTCATTTGATCATAAATAATTGGCATCATTGATGCATTGATGCAAATAAGATGATACAAATCCAAAGCCTAGTAAGTGGAGCGCTTCAAGCTCGATTTTGTAAGGCAAACCACCTCCTGTCCACATCGCGACCTCATCAGTGTAGTTACGATTATCCTAATACGTTGTTAGCACTATTTTTATAGAGAGTAATAAGCATATATCATCAAACCTGGACAAATGGCGACTGTAGGAGTGATTTTGCTGTTGACGCATCCTTTAGACTCAGCTTCTTGAAAGCAGATTGAGGTAAATCAAGCGATTCAATCTGTGAAGGTCGAAGTCCTATCCACTTGATGTCAACCGCTAGGAATGAAGAAGTCAGATGATCACTAAAGTAGCTACAGCTCACAAAGCTTCAAAAAGTACCATAGTATTTTGTTTCCAATGGCATGCGCGCAGAACCCAGCTTATACGTAAGCTGAAATGGATGCTGTTTGAGATAATTTTGCAATTTAAATAAGACTTGCACACTTACCATGATTGATAGCCCAAATGGATTACAATCACAGAGCCCAAGGACTGGAATTTTGAGTGCAGTACTCAGAAGGCTTACAAATGCTCTAACAGGAAAATATTACGCTCTGCATTCTATTGTAACCAGCAGTAAAAAAAATACCTCGTAGCCAAGTCAGGAAATCCCCGTCCGGTGATGAGAATGCTTGGAACTTTGTCAAAAAATCTGTCCTCTCTGGATTATTGTTCGTATTGTTAAGCGCAGAAATTACCATACTTTCAACACAAGATGTACCTCAGTCGATTAAATATTCCTGGAACGTGAATCTGTCAGTTTCATCAAATCGCGCATTATTTGCATCATTTCCTTACCATCCTTTTCGATTACGACAATATATTTTGCATCACTCTGTCTGCAGTTCAGCGTTAAATATCCGTGATGGTGTCTCATCGTGGAAGCACGGTAGACAAGTCTTACATGGCAGAGAACGATACGTGTAGCAGGTCTTGAGTGATTGGATTTTCTTCACCGGTTCCATAATAACGCCACGAATTATCTCTCTACAAGCACGCAAGTATGAGCTGGTCCTTTTCGCTTGAGCCAACATGCGGTGACTCGACGATTACATGCTACCTGAATACTCAATTTCCCAGCAACGCATCCTTTGGTCGCGCCAACAATGTTCATACATCCTCTTGGAACACCCAAGATACTACCAGCATCTGCACAAATTGTAAATATATGAAGTTCGACTACTAAGGAATATTATCTAACCGAGAATGGCTTCATCTGCTTCATGTTGTGCTTTGAAAAATGGATGTAGATAGTAGATTTCCCTCTTTTCGTAGCCAACAAAAACGCGTGAACGTCATATTTTCCAACATACATGACAAAGAACACACACCTGGGTAGCCGTTTTCTGCTCTGATAACAGCGCATATGCCGTTTGCAAAACCAACCAAATCGCCGTGTACTTTCGCGCTCCTAGCCGGTTCTGTTCGGTGCGTCACTATCAAGCCATCGGAATCTACTAGTGTACATCAATGCGGAATTGGTACCAGCTTTATCATGCGTTTGTGATTTTCGTGGCAGAGGCGGTTTTGTTCTTGGTCAAATGTTATGGCCGCAGTATCCCTTTTTAACTACTCCCACATGATTCTTGTCGCGCCAAACATCCCAAACCACCAATTAAACACATTCCACTCACAGTTTCCATATCCATAAGAGCATTTTGCTGTGGGTTGAGGACCAATAATACGTCAATAGCATAATGAAATCCATGAAGGATTCTTAAACCAAAGCCGTTTAAATGCTACCGAAAGATTTTGCAGCAGCTGCACTGTCAGCTCTTCAATTCTTCGCATCACCTGCATATACATACGTGGTTGCAATATCCTCTGCTTTAACCGTTTTACATATCATAGCTGTACCTCCTCTGTAGAGAAAGCATTCCAGTCCCCATGCATCCCATTTTTCCCCTGCGCGCATTCCATGCTTCAACTTAATGCAACACCGCAATTAAAAGTGAAGCTTCGACCATCACTCTTGTTTAGAATTACAGCAAACGATAGAACTAAACGGCCGGTGTGTCTCAGGAGAACGCAGTTCTCAAGATATAAAAGTATCAAAGACTCCTGTTTTGTTTTCCGATTGGTCAACTTGAGTCTGACAAACTATCTTCACTATCCTCTTCTTGGAAGATTTTACAATGTACAGACTGAACCGTGTGGACGCGTTTGAGAGGCTACTAGATCCCACGGATACTCTTCCTGCACTCTATTTTGCTCGTCGTAACTCGAGTAGGCTTGAAAGTCCATGTAGGAGACACATGGCGAGCGTAAGAATGCTCTTCGACGCATTCGTCTCGCTCCCACGTGATTCTGTACTCGCTGTTGTTGCAGTGAAGAACCTGGCAGGAGAGCTTGATATCCGCGCTTCTGTCAGCTTTTTTTGTCGGGAATGGCGTCTTTTCGAGCTGCTGATAGCAATGAGGAAGATCATAAGCAAACAACCACATATTAATACTGGTCATGCAATTAGTTCGTACTTTGAATCATGGACATAAATGCGGTGGCTTTATCTGCCAGATTCTAGTTATTAGTGAATACGGTTGCCGCTAAAGGAATTGCTGTCCTCTCTAGGCTTGTTTTTCGTAGCACGTAGGAAGCACGTATGCCCCATCCAAAATGTGAACGACTGGCACTTGGGGTGTTCACAACAAAGACGTTCGCATTCTTCCACGGTTGTCACCTTCTGCTGCATCACATCATTGGCATCATCGCCTGCGTCCATCCAACTACTGGCGAAATGCTGAAAGAAACAGCGCTTTTCCTTGGCGATAAATGCTTCTTCACTGCGCGCAGTAGTTACTACATCACTCTTCGGGTACATTGCGTTTGAATCTTCCGACACACTGGCGATAGAAATTGGTGTCATATACGGCGAAAAGAACGTGAGCGAGCCGGTATGCACACAGAATGGACCAGTGAGAGAGTTGCAAATGCTTCCTATTTGTGCTTCGTCGTCTGTAGCTGATGCTTCAGTAACTGGTAGCTCATGAAAGATAGCGCCAATGACAAGAATGAGACCGATCAAGATGCTGCATCTTCCCTTGACAGGAACCCTCATGCTGACTCGCAGCAGAATTTCGAGTGCAAACAAAATCAAGCAAGTTTAATTATTTTTTTAGCCAATCAAAACACATTATTTGATTTATTACCAATAGAAATTCTTGTGATAACATAATTCAAATATATAATTATCTAGTTGTGCCTTTATTGCGAATGATCCTCTGAAAGGTCATTTCTTGAGTGATCTCAAGTCAAAATGACACACACATCTGGCTGTTGAAGAGCCCTTTGCAACTGAGCAGTCGTCTCAAAGGGATGTCGATTGTATATTCACTGATTGCCCGGCAGCAGAATGTGCTATGTGAGCATACAGATAAAAGCGGGAACTTCCCTACCGTCACTCGTGCCGTGCTGAAGCACCTCGCGGACCAAGATCCAAAAACGTCGGTCACTGCAACTAGGAAAAGCGTCTTTCCGTACAATGAATTCAACTTCTTTTTCCTCCATGAAGATGGATTAACGTTCATGTGTATGGCGGAAGATAAAGTTCACGCCAATGTGGCATTTATGGCCCTGGGTGAAGTGAAGACGGCATTTCTCAATCAGTATCATGAGCAGGTGCAGACAGCGTTGGCGTATGGCATGTCTGCCTTCAGTTCGACACTAGACGAGATCATGAAAAAGTACGACAACTACAAAGTAGAGACCCCACTGATGCAGGTTGGTGATTGTTTGGGCAAATGCGCTCCAATCAGACACAGTAGATGAATGTGTACCTTTGTGATGAATGTGAAGGTGCGGCAAAAGATGGAAAAAGTAAAGATGATTATGATAGAAAATGTGAACCAGGCAAGAAATAATTGAACCGCTTACGCAGTGGATAATAATGGGGTACACTCTTCTAACCGTTTACAATGCGTAGTTGATGGAGCGTGGTGAAAAGATCGATTTATTGGTCATGCGGACCGAAAAACTGCAACAGGACGCACTGAAATACGAAAAAACCGCAAGAAAAGTCAAGAACGTGTATTGGTGGAAGAACATGAAGTATTGGATTATCCTCATCTTCTGTATGGGACTACTGGCTTTTGTTGTCAGTGTTCTTGTCTGCGGGATCGACTTTTCCAGCTGTGGCGAACACGTTGAAGAGCAGCTAGTGAGTACGTGAGGAATGTAGAACGGTAGAAAGATGCGGCTGTAGACAGTGTCAACCGACTGGTCAAATCGAATTGCTGACAGTGCTACGGACGCAATCATGAATGGTGGTACACACTAACGTTTCTTGTACAATATCCATATGGTCAATTCACCATAACAACAAATTCTGTGGCGTTATGAATTATTTTTCGTTTTTTGCGTTCATTTAGCCAAGGGTTATGCCCACCAGCGACTAGATATCTTCTGATTCATCAGAACCGCCTACATGTCACCAGATGAAGCGGTCGCCGCTTCCGAAGCGTTCAGCAACGCCTCTGTTTCCTGTTGCGTCAGTTGACGATGCACGATTTTACCCTCTGGCGTACGAGTGACCGTTGTAAATTCCAGTTTTTCCACACTAGGTGTCGTTGTGTCCATCGTTTTCGCCATGACCTTGACTGCAAGCGTGAGAGCTTCGTCGACCGTTATGTTCGCTTCATAATCGCTCTTTAGCATGCTTTTCGCAGCACGGTTGTTAGCGCCAATGGCGGTTGCTTTCCACCCSCCATAGTTGCCACTGGGGTCACTGTGATACAATTGGAAACCATGATGACGATCCCAACCCGCATACAAGAACGACACACCAAATGGGCGTTGGCCACCAAACTGCGTATAAGCTTGTTTGTAGTTGCAAATGGTCTGCACGAGTTGTTCACATGGCTCCTTCTCTTGGTATGCCAACTCATAACGTTGGGCAGCCAATCGCGCATAGTTGACGAGGATATTAGCATCAGCTGTCAACCCTTCAATGTGTAAACCATTCACACCGTCAGGATATATTGAATGATCTTGCCCCCACAGCAGCAAATATAATTGTATTACGTACCTGCAACGGCGCAGATGAGATGATCATCAAGCTTGATGGTCTTTTCACTCGTCTTGCTTGGGGTGAGTAGCTTCGAGACCGTCTTCTTTTCAGCTACAAGTCGGCACGAAAACATCGATCAATTATCATCACTTGCACCATTATTCTCCAGTAAAACCACACGGCGCCTCTTACCAGCAATCACAATGCCATCCTTGGCAAGAATACCGACCGCCGATCCGGCGTTGTTGATCGCTTCCATGGCATATTCAACCTGGAAAATTCTCCCTAACGTTACAATGAACCCACACACAGAGAAATAAAGAGTGTCAGCATCATATTTCTCCATAGCAATGCGTATTTAGATGCAATCTGCTGCTAGATCCTGTTAAAGGAACGCACCTTCAGGGGAGAACGTAGTGGTTCGACCATCATATCTTCTCGACATCTTTGCTTTCTTGCTTCCAGATTGGATTTGGGGGGAGAAAGCAACTTCGAGTCCCTTATTTAAGGGTTAAAAACTAGGAACAAATAGGATCTTTCGCCACATCAAATCATATCTATTGGCTTTTTCACTCACGTTTTTATCAAATCATTTTGCGCCAAATAGTAAAAAATCATCCTTTTTTATCCAATAGAAAAGAACTCACGACATGACCAGGAAGGATGAAATGGCAAAAAAAATCTAATCAGAATCGGAATCTTCCAAGAGATCAAAAGTGTTCTGCGTCTTGGTGGACGTTGGGGCCATGATCTTGGTCTGTTTTGCACGGATGCAATGCAAAAATGTCAATATATAGTTCAAACAACAGATAGAATGCATGAACATTGTAGTAGCGTTGGTATGCATACCTTGACAGGTGTCGTGCGCTTCGCACGTGACTCTTGCTTACGAGCTGCTGGGGCAACATCTTCCTTCTTCACTGATCGTTCATGACGACCACCACCACGACCACCTTCACCACGACCACCTTCACCACGCCCACGTGAGTCCCCGCGACCACCAGGACGCTCGCCTTGCACCCTCTCGCCACGACCACGTCCACGACCGCTGCCGCGGCCGACACTATGCGCCATTTCGTCGTGACTATTCCTGCGAGCACCACGGTCGTGATGCTGCTTCTTGTTTGCAGTCTCGCCGTTGGTTTTGGACTTGACGTCTTCTTCCACGTGTTGCTTCCGTTCTAATTCCTTCGAGTGCTGACGTGCGATATAAGCAGCTTCATCGCGGGGCTTTGCATCGCCAAAGATGCTCGCCTTAGTAGCTGCAGACTCCGATGCCGGTGTTTCGGTGGACGCTGAGCGGGGAAGCAACGTCAGTTTTGGACGTTCGCGGACAGTGTTGTTCTCTTCCGGTCTGCCAAATGCATAAAATAATGAGGCTTTCTCATATAGAAGCACATACAAGACAGCCACAATAGTACTCGAATACGTACTGCTGTTCGCGGCGATGTCTGTCGTGACGCTTCTCTGTGTACCAAGAATTATCTTTTTGTCGTGGTTTCCGTTCGCGTTCCACTGCCACGTCAATCTTAACTGCACGTCCATCAATATCCTGCACATTAACAGTAACAAAGCGTCTGTGTGCTGTTTAAAAGAGAGCAAAGTTCCCATGCAGCACAATACGTACATGCCCATCCAAATCTAAAGAGCGCACAAGAGCCTCTCGGTCACGAAATTCCACGTAAGCAAACCCCTTTGGTCGATTAGTGTCATGATCCTTTGGGAATCGAATGTCAATGATTCCCTCATGCCCCAAAAAATCGGCCAAATCATTTTCGTTCATACGAAATGGCAAATTTCCCACGAAAATCTAATAGAGGCAATCACCAAAATCACAATAACACCCATGAGCGATGATGCAAAGGGCAGCTGTCATGTTCTCCTTCTTGTCCACCTTGAATGGCGAATGGTCCGGCACGGGATTCTTTGGGCGTTCGGTATAACTTTCACCACGGTGGTGGTCACGACCACGCTCCTCATTGCCTCCACGATGACTACGACGGTCACCTTCATTGCGATTGCCTCCACGGTAGTTATCATCCTCTACGTAACATATATGAAGAATTGTAGTTTGTAGGCTGTCTGCTCATGCACTAAAGAGTCTCAATAAATGGATAGCATACCAACACGGTGATTCTCGCGATGTTCCGGTTCTTCTTCTTGGTGCGTTTCTTCCACCCTATCCAACCAACTACGGATAAGTACCACTACCTAAAGGCAAGGCACGAGCCAGTAAGTTGTGTGTGTATGACTGCCTTACTTGACAAGCTTCGGTGCCATGACAGGGGGTTGGAAATCATCTTCATCGTCCGCCCACGAGGTCGACCCACCACGGGTAAATGCCAAATTCTTCGCCATTGTTGCTTTTGTTGCTTGTTGTGCTATCCTGCTTCTGCTTCACTCCCGCTCACGTTGGTCTGTCAAGGAGAAATACGAACACACTGTGCCAAAACTGAATTGAGATGTCATCATAACTGTTAAGAACTCTATAATATTGTTTGTATATATTTGTGAGAGTGACATCCCTTTTGTTGCCTTCATGTTTGCAGGCGTTGACCATCTCATGAGTTGACAGCACCGGTTCTAATGTCGTGAAGCAATCGATGATAGATCCATGCTACATGAAACTCAATGTTTGAGCATTTAGTGCAACCCTGACATTAAGTTGCGCAGATAGATAGAGCGGAGATGCAGCAGGTAGCATTCATATGACTCATGTTTGCTCAATGCTTTTGTAACAATTAACTGATACAACGTTTGATGCTATTGTCAACGTTGACCGTGCACCAACCAAGTGAACGTATACTGTTACTGACTTAAATACTGCGCTGTCACTGCGACCTCTCAAAGAAACAGCATCAATCGATAGTGAACGGAAGGAGTGCAAAGATGGCAGGTGGCGCGAAGTTCATCAAAGCCACAGCGGGCAAGCAGATCCAGCGGTTGAATAAAAAAGTGGGCAAGAATGCCGCCAAGCAAAGCAGAAAAGTCACAAGTGTCGCGAAACCCAAGCGCATGAAGGCAAACGTGCTGCGTGCCGTTAAGAACAAGGAACCGAAATTGGTGGAGAACACCAAGAATATGCTCGTGATGCGTGGGAACAAGACCAACGAAGACGTTAATACGCTCTTGCGCGATTTACGGATGCTCAAGGCACCGTTTGCTAAGATGATGGGAAAGAAGAACGATATCCACGTATTTGACGACGAGAATAAAGTGGAATTTCTGGCACAGAAGAATGACGCAAGTTTGTTTATGATCGGCAGTCACACCAAAAAGCGTCCCAACAACTTGGTCTTGGTGAGTGTTTCTCAAATATTGCAGCTTTAATATCGTAAAGTTTGTTGATGAATGATGTTTGATTGCAGGGCCGAACGTTTGACGGGCATATTTTGGATGTGATGGAGTTTGAGTTTTCAAACTTTAAATCCATTGACGCTTTCAAATGCAAAAGCAAGAAAGCTCCAGGTTCTAAGCCTTGCTTCGTGTTCTCTGGCGATGAGTGGGAAAGCAACGAGATGTACATGAAGCTCAAGAACATCTTAATAGATATGTTTCGCGGTACGATCGTGCCGAGTGTCAACGTCAAAGGACTGGACCATGTCATTGTGTGCACTGCGTGGAAGAATCAAGTCTTTTTCCGCTCCTACTCGATCGATTTCAAAAAAGCCGATGAATCCCACCCACGTGTGGAATTGGAAGAAATGGGACCGCGGTTCGATTTGCAATTCCGTCGTCACAAATTTGCCTCGGCCGATCTACTCAAGGTCACAACGAAGAAACCAAAGGGCTTGGCACCAAAGAAGATCAAGAATATTTCTCACGACGAACTCACGGGTGATAAGATCGGTCGCATCCACTTAGAGAAGCAGGATGTCTATTCGATGCAGAGTCGTCGTGTCAAGGCATTGCGAAAGTCTCCTGCAGATCTCAAGAAAGCGAACGAAAGTGCTCCTGAAGATGATGATGATGAATAGATGCAGATGAATGGATGGATAGTAGATAAAAGCGCTGATTTTTTTATAGAAACAAGTTTGACAGCAAGAAATTGTTCCATTGGCTCATGTGTGTATGTCTACTTTTTGAAAGGTAAAATGAGTTGCTGGAAATCAGTCACAAACCAGTCGGCTTCTTGCTTGACGATATCGCGAGCGACAATGCCACCAAAGCCCACAAAGAGATCCGCTGGTGGTCGTGCTTGCAGATCAGTGACTCCATCTCCTACCATCGCCAAGGTGCTGTGTCCGTGTGTTTTCTTGATGCTATATAGCAAAAGGCACAGACAATCATTAGTGTCTCGAAGGTCATTAGCTGATACACAAAAGCATACATATTCACGGCTTCAGCCTTGCCACCATCACGACTGGTCAATTCCGTATCGTCAAACCCGGCGTAGGCTCCATTTTCATCAAAGAAGACGGTGTTGGCGTAAATGTTGCGCAACGGAATGTTAACGAGTTCAGCTACAGGCTCAATCATTAACCGAAATCCTCCAGACACCAAAAACACTTCAATGTTATTTTCATGCAGGGTTGCGATCAGTTCCTGGACGCCTGCGTGTAGATTAATTATCCAACATCACTCAGAAAACATTGAGTGGATAGTAATCGAGACCCAAAAGAGAAATCTTTGGACATACCGGGTGTGAATTTTGGCGGATGCAACTCAAGGCAGGTCTTAAAATCGTTTCGAGATGGTTTGATGATATCCAGGCGAGCAGCTAACGCGTCCTCAAATTTGACATTTCCATTCATAGCCCTAGATGCACATAGCAAATGCAAGTCATACGTTGGCGCCGCTTATCCCAATGACTCACACAATAGTTTATACAGGCTACTTACTTGGTTGTCCACTCCTTGACTGCTGCACCGGCGCCACAATACTCCGCCAGTACATCGATGCCTTCATCTACACAGACTGTGCTGTCAACATCAAAGCAGACTGCACCCACAGACCGCCAGAGCTCTTGCGTCGTCGCCGATACTACCGACGGTACTGCTACTGAATGATGCCGTGTTAGCGCTGCGAATGGCGCACGCTGATCAGTATTTGTGACACAACACACACAAACATGCAATGGATGTGTCAGTCGCTTTGCAGTTGTTGATACACACGGCTGTCTATCTGTTATCGTCTCCATCGACGTTATCTGGATGGTTCTTTGCGTGGAGAAATATGCATTTTTAGCTATCAACAAGACTCACCACATAAGTATTCCGTTGACTCAGTCGTAGCAGCTTTGTCACCACCATCTCGTCACCAAAAGTGTTGATTGTTTGGCAAAACAAACTGCTCCAATGGGAGCAGATCCGAACACTTGTGCCAAAAATACCAAAAGATAGATAGGGGCAGGTTTAACAGCATTTTTCAACAATGTTAGCTTTTTGGCAACTTTATGTTACTTAAGTATAATATTCAGTATACTTAATTAAATGTTTAAAACAATACTTTTGACCTTTAAAAAAATACTGGTATAATACCGGTATTATTAGAATATGATGTTATCTTGAAAACCCGATCAGTGTATACGAATCAAATATGACAGGGTATTGGAGTGATTGGTAGAGTGTTCGATTTCAGATGGATACACTTTCGTGTCTTGCCATGAAGGGATACGATGAAGGCAATTGAGCAAGATCTGGGCGTTGACTGGCTGGAGCGAAGGGGGTGGGGAGACTGATGTGTGAGGAGACAAAAGGAGCAGACGCAGTTGCTCAATCGCTGCGACACTGCAAATGTCGCAGTGGAAAGAGGAGCAACAAGAGCTGAGATGTTGCTCGGCTCTTGTCGAATGGGCTCCAGGATGATACATCATCAACACGGCAAAAGGCGACAAGAAGTACCACACCCTTCTTATTCTCATGGAGGTTACTCGTAGAAATTATTGGGAAGCTTCTAAATAACTGTTCAATTGAAAAACAAGCAACAAAGCACACTAGTATTACCAAAAAGAAAAGATCGCGCTTGTATTTATAATCACATTTTTTTGTCTACTGGTACATCAAACGCCAACTTGTTCTCTTTTCCCTAACACCCAATCACAAAAATCATTCATGTCTACGTTCTGCTTTTTTCTTCGGAAAGAATTTTCACTTTGTGGACTCGACGTGAAGGAACGCCAACATCTTTACTGGGTTTGCTGGAGCTCCCACTCGTTAATGTTCTTCTGCACACCATCCACCATCTCATTGACATCAAGCCAAGGGATGACGTTGAGAGTCGCTACAGCTGGGAGAGCCAGGTGCTTGAGAAACCCCACTTGTGTGCAAAGAAAATCCGCATAGTTGAACTCTTCACGGAAGCAGTATGGAGGACTTACACCCAACTGCTCGCGCTTGTCTAAATCCCCTTGTAGATAGTGCTCTTCATTAAGGCGGTTCACCCATTTCTCATGCAGAGCAAACGGTTTCATCGTTTGACTAATATCACTAACATGCATCGCACATCGCAACGCACGCACTTGGAGAGTTTGGGAAAGCACAGTATCCTCACCGATCTGGTTCCAATCAGCGAGAGGCGTTCCATTAACTTCCGTCAACAGATCACGTTGGTACACCAGTGCTGTCGCCAAAATAGTTTCACGTACAACCGTCAGCACTTGTTCCTGTTGGACAGAAGTCATCTTGGACAAAATATTAAATTCTGAATTCGTCATCGCTTGCAGAGCGAGATCAACATGCTTGGATTCCATAGGGGCCCTGGTTGGGTACAATTGAGCGATGCTGTGGTTTGTCTTGATGAGAAAATCGTTCGTCAACCCAGCATGGTCAATGTCATGCATGACTGCAGCCAAAAGACTGCCAATCTGATTATGGAACGAGATTTTCTCACCCAACGCCGTGTTCCACAGCAACATAAATAAGGTATGCATCACGTCCGCGGCGTGAGTGGCATTATGGAACGGCATATCCCGTCGGTACTTGTCCTGGATATAACGTAGAAACTGAGGCAGCACTTGCAAATCCAAATAATCTTCACCACAATCCATACTGTGAAAGATCAACATCCCGACAAACACTACAGTGTTTCCAGGAACAAATTCTTCGAGCGCAATCATATCCAAATCTGGCGTGCCAAACGTCGAAATGACCATCCGCACCACTTTGTCAATATGTCGCGTAGGCACATCACACTGATGGCACAGATGGCGGAGCTCGCCGTCCTCAAAGATATCGCTCGGTCGGCCACGCTTCCGGGATCGAGGGGTCGCGGGCATGACTTCGTTCTCATCCCCAAAAAACGACCCACGTTCGCTGAAATCTTCCCATGACAACGTTGTTTGATGTTCATTGCCACTGTATCTGGACGTCAAAATGTTCAGCTTTGGTCGGTCATGTCCTTCTGGAGCCGATCGTCGCTGAAACGGATCACGTAATCGAATGCCTGAGTGCTCGAACGCCTGCCCACGCCTTCTAAAATTGTCGGACATGCTTTTTAAATAACTGGAGATGGCCTTGAGCTTTGACTCGATGAGCGCCTTAGTGGTAGTGGTCGGCTGACTATCCTTGTCTGCTGTGATAGTCGTTCCAAACAATTCGTTCTTGCGATTCATTGTCGCTGTCTGTACACTGTTGCTATTGCTGATCTTACGTTCATATCGAGCACTCCCATCTGTCTCTGTTTGTTCCCCATCGTCATCCTCAACCGGTCCGACGCGCGGCGTGTCCTGCTTCTCCATCTTGATGTTAAACATGTCCTTGGCTACTTCACGAGAAGATGAGCTATCATAGAGAAAACAAGTAGTGGTTGAAGAAGCTGCGGCCGAAGGAGGCATGACTGAGGTGGTTGAGGTGGAGGAGGAGGAGGAGGCGGAGGAGGATGGGGCCACGGCACTTCGCTGCGAGATAAGTAGGTGTTCTCCGGGCGCAAACATTGATTGACTGCACTCGGCCGACCACCTTTTTAAAATACGGCTCCGCCTCGACGCCGTTCTTCTATTTTTGCGCTCGCGCACACACACACAACACACACCTTCCCAGCGCGTTGTTGCTGCGCTTCGTTTGACCAATGCAAGAGTGGCTCGCTTCCATTTTTCCTACTTCCCTCCTCTCCCCCTCTCTCCAATGTCGTAGCTGCTCCATACAAAATCCCACATACGCCCGAAAAATGTCGCAGGCCTTACGGCTGCGTTCGCTGAGGGTGAGGAAGCGCATCCTGTGACAAGAACGGACAATCAGACGGCTGTCGCAAATCAGAGGGAACCCAGATGGACAACATATTTTTTAGTTCTTGAGTTAAAAATTCAATAGTCAATAAAGTCAGGTACAGGCTGGATATATTCTTGGTTCATGACCTTATAAACATGATATCATATATAATGTGGGAGGCTCAAGTCTCTATAAATTTATTTTTATGAGTTGATGGAGGTAAGGTGTGGTCCTTTCGGGGACGGTGCGACAAATGCCCGTTACGGGAACTGGTCGGTGCTAACTGCAGAAGGCGCAGTCATTCCGCCTGTTCTGCCCCGCAGAAAAGAGCCAGGGTTACGCCATGACCCCTCTTTCCCGTGAAAAGCCGACTAAACCTCCTAACTCCCAACGCTGAGGGGAGAAGCCTCACTGACTTCATTTTTTCTTTCGCGGCCACACGACCCAGATCTTCTCGAATACAACCATACATCACAGATAGATATGTAGGTATTGGTTAGCTTGACCATGTGGTTTCGTCAACAGCATTCATGGTTGCATTCTAAGCTCTCTCTCTACGAGAAAACTCTCGTAGTTTTTGACTCAAGAGATCAAACTTGAGAGAGGACGAACGCTAGGTGTTGTATTCGTCGTCGACGGATGAAAAATTCTATACATAGCAGCTTTATTAACCATTAAAGAATAAAAAAACTGTGATGCTCTACCTTTGTTAAATACGTATGATGGTTTAACATGCTTATTTATCAATTTGCATGTGAACGGATGGAAGAATAGAGGATAGTGTCCACCCATTAGCGCAAGCGTTGTTTTCTTCATTTTTCTTTGCCAGCATTTGGTCTCCTCCATCTGGCAAGGCACGTTAGAGAAATTCATCTTTCTCAGGAATCCTTTTACTCTCCCCTTATCACCACGCATGTGCATTACTTCACAAGCGAACCACCCATTCATCAAAAAGAGCAGGTAGAGTAGGGCCACGGTAGTCAGAAATCCGTCGTCACTGCCAGCTGATACGTAGTAAGCCAAATTCAACATGCACCTGAGGAACACATCTGCTTAACTGATATGAATCAGTTAATTTAGTACGATCTTTTGCTTATCGAAACGACATCAGCCATCACTCTTCTTCCTCTTTGATGGTACTTTATTGAAGCAGGACAAGTAGAACCATGCGCACAATGGGCGGGAGCAGCGCAATTGATGAGGAAGACCCGACGGCTGAGAGCAATCAGGACACAAATGCTAGTATGCGCGCGAAGACCGACATCGACCTGTCGTCTCCGTCCTTCAATGCCAACCACTACCTCGCTGTTACACATGCAGTATGTCCTTGCAAATTTGTAGCACACACTGAATGATTGTTCTATACCAAACTCAATGTCATACTTGTTGACGTGTGCAGACCACAAGCTTCTCTAGCTTGCAAAATGAATTAAAGGAGTTGAAGCGGACGACGTCGGACAAGACAGAACAGTTGAAGGCGTTGGTTGGAGCACATTTTGATCAGTATCTCTCGTGCCATGAAGCTGTCCGGGAATTGGAGGAAGATATCCGAGCACACCAAAAAGACACAAACCAACTCGTGGTGGAAATGAAGAACCTGAAACAAGTCACAGACTCGACATTATCGGTGATGCTCCAACGTGCAAAAGAGCAACGTCGAATCCGCAACACCATCTCCGTACTCAGTCGCTTTCGACAAGTGTTTGAGATTACAACGAAGATGAAAGTGAGCCTGCAGAACAAGGATTACGAGAAACTTGCAGAAGATTATTGTCGGCTCAAACATTACAGTACCAAGTCAAACATCGCTGCACTACAGCGGGTATACCAGTCCGCAAATGAGATTGCGATGGCGGCAAACACTGAGCTGTTGAAGCATTTTGATGATGTGAAACTCTCAGTTCAAGACCAAGTATGTGTAGTTCCATGCTTTGTTATGCTCAATTCACAACATATGTATAATGATTGATTTTATCAATGCAGAAACGGACGATTGCAGTGCTTAGCATCTTGGGATTCGTGGAGAAACCTGCATTGACATGTTTGCTGAAGCAGTTTGACTATCTTGGGCGAACGTTGGAACAGCTTGCTGGCCAGAAAGATTCTTCATCGATTGTGAAAGAGTGTGCATCTGTTATCTATCGCTTCCGCAGTGGTTTGTGGAGTTTTATCTGCGATATTTTTCACACTCCTACTGGAAGTACTGCAGCTGTCAATAAGAAAAGTGGACACGGAGTCACATCAGCAGAGGCAGAAGCGATTCAAGAGAAGGCATGGACAATTTTGTCGACATGTGTTCGACTTATCGAAAAGCATTCCTCTCCGCCGTCAACAACCATATTGAAACAGCTAAACGAATCATTCAGGGAGATTCAGAGTCTGAAGAAGTGCCCCAATGCCGCAGTACTCAATGCCAATATTGCAGGACTGAAAAAGTCATTTTGTGATGAGCTAAGAGCCAAGCTCGTTCTAGAACTTTTGCAACAAGAGTGTACTGCTCACCGCGATCAACTTATGCAGGAATATTTCGACCAAGTCATTACTAGCATTCCATCTCTTCCAACAGAGTCATCGCTAGATTTGACACTTGAAAATGATAATCCTTTATCTTTTTCAATTTTATCAATGAGTTCCACACCACTACCCGAGAAGACGTCATCATCAAAAGTCAGCCAATTGATTGGAGAAGCGCGCGAAGCATTTGAAGAAATTCGAAAAACGTCGATGATTTCATCCGAATCAAAAATACATCTTCACCGGGCGGCTGTGTTTGCATCTTGTTCTAAAGATGTGAGATATCGATGGGAGAGTATTTGGAGGAAAGTTAGCCAAGTTCTCCTTGAGACGCTGGAAATTGATGAACCAAATAGCGGAACTGGATCCAGTACAGCAGGACTTCGAGAAGCTCTCAGAAAAGCATTTCAAACACAGCTCCAAGATATGATCTCTCAGTTTCTTGAAAAATTATTCGACTCATTCGCGGAAGAAATCGCACCACCTACTACCATGGCATCTGTAGCTGGATCGATTCATGACAGTGATGGGGCTGGTGTTTGCATTCTGTTTACCATTGTCTCCAACTGTATTGAATTACGTGAAAAATGCTTACCCATGGTCAGCAAGTGGATGTCACGAATCAGTGAATCAGCCGACGCGAATGAAATCAAAGACCTTTCCGCGATTATTCACGACATGGAGGCCAAATGCATTGATATGTACGTGTCAATGCACTCGGAACCTCTTCGAAAAATTTTATCCGCGGGATCTGCTGAAGAATCACAACATAGTCGAGCTAGCAGCAGCGCCACGGTGTCATCTCGAACAGCTTCATTATCAAGCCTACATACGGATTCACGTACAAACTCTTTGGATTCCTCGAGTATTCCATCTCCACGACCATCGCTTGCATCCACAACAAACCCTTCGATTCCAAATGATTGTCGTCAATACGTTTTCAATGTACTTCTGCAGCTTATCACGTTGCGCAGTGAAATTGAAACGAGTCTTGGAATTTATCCACAATGTCTGGAATACGTACACAGGGTTACATTCCAACTCACAGCAATCCTCAGTCAGTTTCTGGAAGAATCGGTGCAGAGTTTAGCGCCCAGCAATCCTGCTTCTGTTGAGTGGCTCCGCATCCAGGTAACTGGTTACATGTGATTCCTTGGTGATCTCTGTGATGCGTAATAAAATTGTTTGTTCATGTGAGTAGCTGTTGGTGGAAGTGCGTTTTTTTCTCTTCGCTCTTAGTGAACTTATGCTTGAGCCCACAAAGATACAACTTGTCGCGCTGGAGAAATTATTGCAGCATACGAAGACTAGTGAAGCCGCCGCCACCGCGCAGGTCAGTCTTTTTAACCAGATGAAGCATCAAACGAAGCTCTACCTATTGGCACTTCGTCCATAATCGACGTTAACATGAAGTAGCTTAACCGTTATGAAGCTTCCTTGTTGAAGTGACTGCTTTCTTTCTGTGCTTTTGATTAGTTCTCCACACACCCAGTTGGCACGTGGGTCTACCCAATCCGTGTCCTCCCTCCCTTTCAAATACATTGTTCAAGTAAAAATGTGTAAAAACAGGCGGGAGAAGCGCGGGAGAATGTGTAATTACGCATTTGTCAGAAAAATCTTTTTGTGTTTTTTTATTGTTCTTCCATTCTCTCTCGCCTTGAGCACAAGTGAAGAGGGTGAAGAAAAAGCAGAGGGAGATAGGAAGGGAACAAATGAGGACGCTTGCGTTTATGCTCCTGGCGCTCGCAGCCGCTGCACACGCCAAGCCGATGGATGTCGATCAGTGGCCGTCAACGGAGGTGCGTCTTACACATTGCCACATCCCAAGTGATGCAATATGTTGATTCCCGTTGTTTTGTTTTTTAGAATGATCACACGAAGTTGCAGATCGTGCTGCCTGAGTCACTCATGAAGAAAGACGGATACCAACACAAAGACGCACTATTTGGGTACCCATCGTATACCGTGGGCAGTCTACAGACGCAGCTGATCTATACAGAATCGGATGGATGTGAGAAAATCACCGCTGAAGGGTGGGAACCACCATTCGCGCTGTTACTCGACCGCGGTGGGTGCCATTTCGTCGAGAAAGTGCGCAATGCGCAACATGCTGGTGCACGCGCCGTGTTGATTGTCGATAACAAGTGCTTGTGCACGGATGCGGAGTGCCTGCGTAGTACCGGCGACGATTTCTGCGAGACCGTCTTGCCCTTCATGGTGAGTGCGGAATGATGGTCGACATCAACCCTGCAGCTGACAGAATGTATTGAGTTGTGTTAACTTATGTGGTATCATTAAACTCTAAAACTTGTAGGCTGATGATGAATCTGGAGGAGACATTACGATTCCATCGATGCTGATCCGCAAGAGCGATGGTGACGCTATCAAGAAAACCATTAAGCATGCCAAAGGTGTGAGCAACGTCATGGTCAAGTTTGACTGGGGGATTCCGTCACCCGATGGCCGTGTTGAGTGGACGTTGTGGCAAAGCGCATGGGACGACCAGACCATGTCGACACTAGGACAACTGGAGGAAATGGTGACAGCACTTGGCGACCGCGCGTTCTTCACACCACGATTCGTGTCATACAATGGATCGAAGGTTGGTTGCCACTATGAGGATGATACCTCGGAGGCCTGTGGCAACATGTGTCTCAACAAGGGCCGCTATTGTCTATTGGATCCTTCGCCGTTCCATGACCGCGAATATGGAGCATCTGGTGCAGATGTTGTGATTGAGAATTTGCGCCGCAAGTGCATTTGGAAGCTAGCGGCAAAAGAAGACCCTGGTGTGGGACTTAAGTGGTGGAAGTACGTGAAGGAGTCGAATGTTGAATGTGGTCAGGATGAAAGCGTGTTTAAGGAACGCCATTGCGCGGAAAAAGTGATGAAGAAGCACGGTATTGACGCGACCGAAGTCGAAGAATGCATGCAACCGTATGGACTGCACGTTGACAAAGTGAACCCGCTTTTGGAAGAAGAATTGAAGGAACAGACCGCGCTGCAATTGCTACGTTTACCTGCATTGTATGTTGATGGTGTCCACGCGCGCGGTCGCTTAGACGCCACAAGCATTTTGTCGATGGTGTGTGCAGGCTACGGCGTCCATGACCCGCCAGCGATTTGTAGCTGCACTTCGCAATCTCCATCTTCGCTGATTGATTGCGTTAAGGCAGGTGGTTTATCGAATGCCGCCATTATCGGTGATGGCAGTGGATACTCGTTCGGCTCGCTGGTTTTGATTATGCTGTTTGTAGCGGCCACGGTCTCGGCTGCAGGTTTCGTGTATTGGCGCCGTACGCAGCGCCATATGCGCGAACAGGTGCGCAGCATTTTGGCAGAATATATGCCACTGGAGGATCAAGGGCTGCTCGACGAGGACGAAATGGACGATATGGAGCACGCACGCCTACACCCTGCCCAGCGTGCTGCTATGAAGAGTCCTCGTGGCTACATGCCCACTCGCGGGTTTTTAGATGAAGAAGACGACGGCGTGTAATGACATGAACAGCTGCAGGAAGAAATGAAGGGGATGATGACGATGGTGAAGAAGAAGGTCGAAGATAAGTCTGTTTGTCACTTTTCGCGTCTGTTTTTAATTTGCAATTGCACAGTCTGTGGATGAAAATACCACAACAGAAAGAACAAGGATTGAACCATAATGAAAACATGGGATTTTTTTTTGAATTGATGTCTAACTGCACTTTGTCGGTTGATCTACAGCAGAAAGGCCTTATACATATCGTTCTGGGTCTCTTCGTGATATAAATACGCCAATTGGTCCAGGAACGACTGGAATTTTGAGCGTTCTTGCTCAGGAACTTGGAAGCCAACGAGGACACGGCCCACATCAGCACCATGGTTTCTGTAATGGAAGAGACTGATGTTCCACTCGCCATGGAGTTGGTCCAGGAAAGTCTCCAGTGCGCCATTCCGGTCAGGGAATTCAAATCGATAGAGCAGTTCGTTTGTCACATTCTGTGACTTTCCACCGGCCAAGTAGCGGGTGTGTACTTTTGCGAGTTCGTTTGACGTCAAGTCCAGTACACTGTATCCTGAGGAGTGAAGTTTGTCTAACAAGGCACTGGCGGTGTCAGCAGTTGGCGATTGGAACGACATGTGAATGTTGGCTTTGGTGGAATCCGAGTACCGGTAGCTGAACTCCGTAATGCGCACCCCTGCAGATTCCAAATGACGATGTAAGCGAAGGAATTCGCCAGGTTTTTCGTTGATTTGTACCGAGATGAGCCGTTCCCTGGAATCAGCGCGTTCCGAGACAAAACGTAGCCGCGTAAAGTCCATGTTGGCGCCAGAGGTCGTCACGGCGAATGTGCAGCCTGTGACACCATGTGTGGCAACATATTGCCTCACTGCTGCAATCGCCAACGCTCCCGAAGGCTCCAGGATTGCGCGTGTGTCATTAAAACCCGTTTTGATGGCCGCGCAGATCTCATCCGTCGAGACTGTGAGCATCTCGTCTACGTACTGCTGACAGACACGGAAAGTTTCCTGACCGACAAGTTTCACGGCCGTACCATCCGCAAACAAGCCCACGTGGTCTAGTTCTACGCGTTTACCTGCTTGGAGTGAGACAGTCATTCCCGCTGCGTCGGCGGATTCCACACCTATGACCTTGACGCTCGGGCGGATCTGCTTTACCCACGCGGCAATGCCAGCGAGCATCCCTCCACCACCACAACAGACGAAGATTGCGTCCAGTGATTCGCCACTGGTCTGCTGCAGGATCTCCATGCCGATCGTACCTTGGCCAGCGATGACGTATGGATCGTCAAATGGCAAGATCATCGTGCGATTTTCCTGGACTACGAGCCTTCGCGCTTCCGCCGCCGCTTCGTCGAACGATTTGCCATGCAATACGATCTGCACGCAGTCGCCACCGTGTTGTTTCACGGACTGCACTTTGATTTCCGGAGTCGCACTCGGCATAACGATGATCGCGTGGACGCCCAGTGTCCGTGCCGAAAGCGCCACGCCCTGTGCGTGATTCCCAGCGGAGCAACAAACGACACCTTTACTACGTGCTTCTGGAGATAAGCTCGCCATCTTGTTGTATGCACCACGGATCTTGAACGAAAACACTGGCTGCAGGTCTTCCCGCTTGAAGAACACGTGGTTCTTCAGTTCCTGGGAGAGTGTTGGCGCGTACTGCAATGGTGTCTGCTTGGCGATATCGTACACACGCGCTTCCAAAATCATCCGACGGTAGTTGGGGCCAGCGGCACTGGCATCAGTTGTTGTGCTAAAGGAGCAGCAGCAACCGAAAAGTGTTGCATTTGGACGTCGTCTACGCGTCAGGACGCTGGTGACTGCACTCACAGAACGCACAGGACGGAAGAGCATATCTAATGGAGCTCGAAAGATAAAGTGAAGAAACAGCTACACTCAAGTGTAGCTTTCTATGCTGCCTGGTTGCGCATACTCCCTCTCTAACGCGATAATCAGTATCAGAGTCCAGGTTCTTGTGGTGGTTCCGGTCTTCAGTTTTTTCTTCTGCAGGTGAAAATGTGTACCTCTATATATGAGACAATAATTTAGGAATCAGACTGATCCGTGACTTGTACGAAATTTAGAAGCATATCTACATATATACGTGATTACAAGAGCTGCCGTGAATAATAAGCGAGTTACAACAATTTTTGTCAAATACATTTTAGGTCATAAATAATTTTTTTGGTCATGGTCGCAATTCTCAGTGATATTAAAAATGCATATGGTTCGACCTAGCTTGAGGAAATTTCTTAATCTCTATTCACCATTTCTCCTATATGTAGGATACACTTTCACTTGATTTTTGAAGCAAAGCAACCCCTATCGACAGAAGCAGAAATATGTTTCCAATTCTACTCAATGAGCTCTTTTCAGTAAGACTTTGACTATCCTCGCTGAAAGTTCGTCCTTGATAGAGATGAAAATGCTGTTAGAAACATCTTTCTCAAGAATGAACACTTATTTATCGAGTCCATGTGTCGGCGATACCTATTCTACGGTTGTTTAGTCTTAACTAACTTTTATCAGTCAAGTCAGACCTAAACAAAAACAGGAGCTCCTGCTCTGATTTACTTATACTTTGGTATTTCACATGATCTCATGGGGTTAAGGATTTTGAAAGAATGAAAAGTCCCATATACATTCTCATGTGGTACAAATTATCAAAGATAAAGTGTTAAAAACAATTGCTACTAAAATGTATCATACTCAGTGTATACTATACACTATATTTGTTTACGTTGCACCAGTAGCCATTGTTGATGACAAGGCTACAGGCAACACCGCAGGCATCCAGACAGACAAGAGGCCATCGCTGTTACCCGTGAAGACCTTCCGCTCATCACTCGTCATGTACACGGCCGTGATGGCGCTCCTATCCGCAGCAGTCGTGGAGTTCATGGTCTTCGTGACAACATGTCTTGCTTTTAATTCGAGACTCCATGAATCGTCGCCGTATTCGGTTTGGGAGTACGCCCAGATGCAGAGCACACCATCGGAATGACCTGTGAGCACAGCTTTCTCTCTACTCCACTCGGAGCGCTCACTGCGACTGAGCACGATAGACGTTATTGGTGACCACGTGATCTGATGTGACTGGTACCGAACTGTGTCATAGTCGAGCCGCGTGAGAAGATCGCCGTTGACGTCGTAGACACCAAATAAACATCCGGACGAAGCGATGATATCACCATTCACTTCATTAACAGCTACACTGCTGATGCTACTCCCACTAACCAGCGGGTAAGAAGTCACGGGTCCTTCATGCCTCTCACCATCCAACGCAAATGATGGTAGTGTACGGATGTACCGCATGCGATTCAAATCCCACAGCACAACCACACCGCCCGCACAGCCACTAACGACAATACTGTAGGCACGGCAGACGTAGACGGCCATGATAGCTCGATAATGATGAGGCGTGGATAGTGTTGCGACTGCCGTCATGGAGCGAGTATTGGACGAGTGGAGACCCATGGTATACGCTCTTCGGCGGGTAGAACCGGATGTCGGCGCCATTTTCTTGGCTGAATATCGCCAAACGCGAATCACAGGACATGCTTCCCCACCTGTAACAACCGTTCGTCCATCCGAGGAAATACTAGCGACACTGATTTCGAAATTTAACTCAAATGATGTGATTATCTTCGCATCTCCACTGCCACCTTCAACTGATCCCGTTGATACGATTTTCAACGATCGATCTTGGAATCCCCACGCCAAAAACTCGTGATTCTTGGGTGGGATGAGCAGACACTTCTCTCCGACCGAGACGATCCGTTCTTCGCGTGCAACTGATCCAGTCGCAAGGGCGATCTGGCTGATACTGGAAGTAACATTGCCCGAGTTACGCTGCTTCGTTGATAGTGTGGAGGAGGTATACTGATGTCCTCGATGAGCCTGTACCACAGGATTTAGAGCCACTTCGCGCTTAGGTTCTTGTTGAAGCAATGCTGCATGTTCGAGAATTGACGTTTCATCTTCTGGACTCCCACCTATACCAGTGTTGGATAGGATCGTCTGCATCCGGCTGATCATCATTTCGCTTCCCTCCATGAATGAGCTTGCTAATGCTCTGCTAGTGAGCAGAGACGCTGTATGGTTCGAATTGGGAGCTGATTCCGATCCTGACTGGAACGAAAATAACGCAGAGTTACCACTTTGGCTCGAATGGAAACTTGATGGCCCAGTTGGATTGGAGATGGAGTTATCATTGGAGAACGTTCCTCTCACTCTGGCGGGGTGAGGAGTCTTGAAGAGCTGCGACGGTGTCTGGCCAAAATCGTTGATTTGATCAACTATAGCACGCTTCATTTCAATATCATCAATCGTATCTATATCAACTGCACCCTCATAAGTGAGATGGTAGAACACGTTGCAAGCTTCCACAGCCGCAGCACCCTGTTGCTTGTAGCCGAAGATCAAATCAATCCAGTTATGTAACTGTGACGAAACACAATCACTCTCGAGTGCCTCACGATTGATTCGAACAAACTCACTTGCTGATCCATGCGCCCACGGTGGCAATAGGACGTCATCGACTTTGACTCCATTTTGATCTGACCCAAAGTCGTTGTGATTAAGATTTTTCAAGAATGCTGGGAAGTAGAAGAACTCCGGGATCAGCTCCTTGACATCCTGCGTCCCGTTCTGCGCGTTGTCAGATCCTGCAGCACTCTTCCAAGCTCCTTGGATACTTGAAAATAATCGATCTGCATGATCAAATTTCCCGCCCTGCAAACGAAGAAGATACGATGTAAACGGCTCCACACGCATCAAATAGTGCAGAACAATCCCAGCAGATGAGTAATGGGTTCCATAGTGAAATGGCTTGGAGCTGAGCGGGTCGTCAATGTCCGTACTTTCAGTCAACCCTTCATAACGAGCGCGAAATTCTTCTTCGCGGTGTAGTGCTCCCATTGGTTTGGATAGGTCTCTATATACCCCTGGATCATCTAGATTAATTTCTGGAGATGTATAATCTGATAAGATCCAAGGAAATACCTGTATACAGTGGCGTGACAATGTGAGCGACGCAAAAGCAACGGTATTGTGATAGGTAGCAAAACGAACTTACTGGGTACTGTGTGAGATCGTTATACGATCTCCCTGCCAGTGTATTGAGATGCATCAAGTACTCAAAATTAGATAGCTCTCCTTGAACCCACCGCTCAGTCATACTGTTGCGTAGCAACTTTCTTAGTTGAGAATACAGATCTCCAGCTACTGCCGATCGATCCATTCCACTTCCGGCTCCTCGGACATTGGGGCACTTGTTCAGAAGCGAATGAAATACATTTTCTCGTTGTTGGGGTGATTCAAGTGTGATCTGATCACAACGTCATGTCAGCATTCATAAAACCAACGATCTAATAAGAGAAAAATGGAACACGTACTAAATAATTTCTCCCGTCCAATGCAAATAACTCAATAGCGACATGACGCAACTGATACCGTCTTTTGTGCAACTCGATGATGTCTTCATACGACCAAAATCGACACTCATGACTAATTTTGGTTGTAGTTGGCGGTGCAGAGCTGCACGGAGTGTGGGAGTTAAATGACTCCGCTCCTAACGGCCTCAAAACTTGAGGACTTAAGCTCAAGGATCGCTCTAGCCGTGTCGTTGCACCCTTTGCAACCTCCACAACTCGTACCTGGGATGATGTTCCGTCACCAAAATTGTATTCGTTTACTCCAGCCACAAGCGTTTCAGAGAAATGATGCTGAACTAGTCGCTGATAGTTGTCCACAATATATACATGGTCACTGCACAGTAAAAATACCCCCGGACACGAATCCATTCCATCGACGCGTAGGCAATCATAGATATCCATGATCTCATCACCTGGCACCAACAGAGGCCGCAATTTCGCATCTACTGCATCTTCATCAAAAGCTGATCCGCCACTGAAGGATCCAAACCCGGAGTCTTCATCGTCATCATCGTTTTCGTCCCCACTGTCATTGTTGGTCGAAAAGCTAGTTCGCTTTCTTTCTCCTGCGTGGGAATTCTTACCAGAGGACAAGCTGGATGTATAGTTCTTTATAAATGATCCAAGCGATCCACGACAAGTCTGCTCGTCTACAGGTATTTCAGCGTGTCCACCATCTGCATCAGGTGTCCGCATCCTAATTTTCTCTTCGTCCAGATGTGCTCTATGAATCTGGCTTCGTGTCCGATCATGAGTATGTTGCGCAGCCCATAAACAACTATTTTTCCTGCTTTCTTCCCTTGTGAAAGATAAGATGTCACCATCTGAGTACCGTCGCATTCTTCTGTTACCTATGAGCTTTAGATCATACTCAAATATCGCCGAGAGTTTCGATGAAACTATTTTATCTTGATAGTGCCATTTTCGTTCCATTTGAGGATCTGGAGTAGAGATAGACGCTCGAATAGACTGTTGAGCAATTCGCAAAAACCTCTTCCTCATTCTGCTCGGTCCCTCTGTAAAATCCAGCCTCCAGTTCCATTGTATGGTTTGTTCTGGCAGCTTGCTGCTTTCGATAATGTCTTGCATCAGAGCACGATTTACAGCTATAGTACGGTCAAACTCTTTCAATCCAAGCCCAAGAGATTGCTGCAATAAGTTTGCGCGAACGTTTTGCCATTGACGAGCAATATAGTTTTGCCGATCAATTCGGTCTTGCCTCCATTTCAATTGGCGTCCAAATTCTTTCCGCTGTGCTTCAATGAGCGATTCAGTATTGAGTTTCTTCATCGTGTCTAGCCAACTATAGCGATTTGCTAATCGTTTTTGTTGCTTTGCTTTGTGAAGTCCGTCGTTCTTATGGTAAAGTAACCATCCTTCCCGAATCGACTCCTTTGTACTCACGACATTCTTCAAGAATACACGGTCCAGGTTAATCTCCAGCTCCTTTAGTGGTGGTCCGAGTAGCTCCAGCCATTTCTTAAACTTGTCAAATGCAGGTGAGGTTACAGCAACAAGTTGAGCACCAGGCTTTGTAGCCGCAGAAGGGCATTCCAGAAGTACTTCAAAGCCGTTTTTCATCAGGTTGACAGAGTATGGTGGAGCACCAGCGCGACGAATCTCAACAGTTAGCAAGTCTACGATAAATGCACGTTGGAAGTACATTAAATCAATCCATAAATGAGCAGCAGCTTCCTGAAGGGATGGATTCGAATCGTGAAGCAGTTGCAGCAAACATCGGCACAAGCATACAAAGAAGTCTTTGTCTTGGTTGTTCCTAGGGCCAAGAACAACATCACGATGCATGTGAATCTGCACCAACATTGTTTCTAACTCGCTGTCACTCACTTCTACACGGTGACCATGCAGCATATGTAGCACCACCGCATTCAAAGTGGAGTACAGTCCAGAGGTTAATGCTTCAAGCTCGACAGATCGTGATATGTTCATGCGCCCCATGATTTGCCGTAATTGTCGACGTTTTTTTCCTTTGCTTAATTTATCGTTCAGCAAACCCCCAATTGAAGATAATGGCGTTGAAAATCCGCCTCCCCCGACAATTCCAACGTTTGTTTCTGCCAAAATAAACAACGCTAGACACAGTAACCGGTATGGGCCACCTGCAAAGTGATGTTTGTTGCAACACGCAAAAGCAGGAGGGCAACCATCACCATGTTGTGCGCGTTGCCATGCTTGCATCTTCAGAACTGCTAATTTTAAAAAATCGCGTAAGTTCGCTCCGAAATGCTTGTGATCAGGTAAAATCGATTCATCATCAAACTTTACTCGGATCTGGTCAATCAACCCTAGCATAACGAGCTGCTGGAACCGCAACTGAAGACCTTCGTGCAACAAAGGCATCATAGTAACACCAAATGCACCATCGAAGAAAATCTCAACAAAGTCGTTGCCGTTTGGATAATCCAGCAAAAAGTTTATCAATATGTTGACCAAAATTCGAAGGGATCGCTGTGCGACAGCATGAAGAAATGGATCTTCTCCCAGTTCATCCTTCGCTGCCGCTTCTTCTGCAAGCTGTATGCAACAGATCTCATATTCGTATAAACTGAGTTCTTTCTTTCCATTCAGCAGCGCTTGGTGGATTTGCTTTCGTGTCGGGGAGTATCGCTCTAGCATCCGTACTCTAGTTGCTGCGCAAATTAATAGCGACAACTCCTCAATCATTTCTAAGCGAAACTTTTCATTACCGGTAGTGAGCAATTTGTGGAAAGATGGCATTTGTTCGTAAAGATGCTCAATAAAATCCAGCACTTCCATGTGATACATCCCACTGTTCCCTTGAAAGATCTGCTGAGGTAGAGAAGCCTCGCCCTGAGAACTCTGAAAGCCTTTCAGTGGAGCTGCTTGTTGAAGACGTGCTATAGCAATAGGGTCGTGATAATGACGTCGAATTAGAACCAAAAGCACCGGTAGAATGCTGGGATTCAGAATCCGATCACTTTGAATATTCAGCTCAAAATCTTTCCCAAGATAGAACATTTCAAAGTTGATGTTGTGCGGTATTCCATCCACTGGGGTTCCAAGTAACATGCAGAATAGTGTGTACCACAACTCATGGAATGGAAATGAATGCGTGGCATCGGAACCGGATCGAACAAAGACTTCATGGTTGCATGGAAGCCCTTGTGCTAACAGGTGATAGTATCCTTCTTTCTTGGACACCGCGTGGTATTTTGGTCGAGCAAGCAGAGCACAAAGCAGCTTGAGCGCTAAAATCACAGTTGATGGAGCTATGACCGTTGAATATCCCGTCTCAAATGTTGCAAATAAAAAGTGTCCCACCCAACGAGGGGATAGGATCTTTCGAAATCCTGTTAATCGATTTGAGGTAGGTAACTGAATTCGAGGTACTGAAGTGACTCCATTTGCTCGTCCACTGCTCGTACTACCAGAGATATCAGGTGTCATCAAACCCTCCATATCATCTTTATCCTTATTCTCCTTCAAATCATGTTTCTGAACTGCCTTTGTCAGGATGTCCAGTAAGAGTTCTTGAATCTTCGTCTGGCGGACTTCCCATTGCCGTGCATTAGTTTCTATTGCCAAATCTCCGTTTACGAATGGAATTCGATTTACACGGTATTCATCATGCATCTCTGATGAAGGAAAGCGCGCAATTCCCTTTCTTGCAAAATACCATGGTTTCATTTTTGAGCCTCTAGGACTTAAACATAACTTTGACACCGGGTCTTCGACGGAGTGATAGTAGTGTGAACCTGGGCTAAAGTCTGAACGTTCAGACTCCTTGTCTTCCATCGTTTTAGCTACCGCATCCCGGTCTCCAGTCCCACGAGATCGCCAAAACCGAGGTGAAAGTGTAGTAACTAAGAACGATGCAACATCTAAAAAGTTGGCTTCCAAAGCGGCGTCGCGTCCATCACCCGCCAAACATACTAGTATCAAATCCGCAATCACCCGTAGTAAATCATTTTCCACATTTGGATCGAGAAACACATGAAGTAGTTGCCTCACAATAGTCAAGGACTGCAGTTGTGATCGATTTCTTTCACGAATCGCATCATCTCCTGCCACAAGACAGGAATATAATGATGAGAATAGAAGCTTCTGTGTTTCTGTGTCGACTTTTTGCCACAACGAATAATCCAAAATGAAGTATTGAAGAGCTTGGAAATTGCGAATAGAGCTGTCTCTACAGATCGGAGTAGTCACGGCTGCTCTCGGTGATTGTACCGCTGTTTCATTGTCTTCAATGATGTCAATGCCAGCAATACGAAACAGCTCCAGCAACGACTCTTTGGTCAACAGTGATGCCTTTTGATGAAGCAAATAGTTGACGATTCCATATCCATGCTCCTGTTCCATAGCATCAAGATTCGGAGCATGTCCGCGCATCAAATTCCACAATAAATTCAGTGAAAGAGTCACGTCTGTTGACGTCGTGGCCACACTCAGCACGATATATGCAACTCGGCACCCCGAGCTGCATAAATCATATGCGATGTTTGCAACAGTCCCAGGGTTATGCGGCGTCGCACCTCCAATAAGCTGACCGATTGGGCGTCCATCAAGGTTTGTGTTTGTAACGATAGACAAATCCAGTCCTATTGTGTTCCGTGAGGTGTACGCAATTGCGATTCTGTCTTGGTGCAATGGCAAGTTGACAAGTGGAGCTGCACTTGGTATCCGAGAGAATACGTTGGAATTTGACTTAATGTCATGAACAATGGCTGCTGCTGCAGATGATGCAGCAGAAGCGAGTGATAAGCTCCCGCGAATTATGGAGCTTCGGCTTACTCGTTCTGCATCAACTGATTCAATAAGTGATCGGATTGGATCCCGCATATATTCATCTAACAGCACCAGGTTTGGTACTTGCAAATGATCATATGTAATTGAGGTTTCACCATTTCCACAAGCTCCGACAAACACTTCATCATAGCTCGGTCCAGCGGCAAAAATCGCGTTGATTACAAGTGCTGAGAGCGGTTCTTCAAGCAAGTAAAACGAACCTAATGCCCACTTCGAGCTGGACAATCTTCTTGCTTGCGATGGAACACCAATCAACCCACTCAATGGCTGGTTACTACTCATAGATGATGGATATGGCATTCTCACAGTTTCTTGAATAATCCCGTTCAGATAACAGGAAATAGTACTTGATTGAAATCGTTGCTTTGAGTGAACAAATACAGCATGGTACCACGCGTGGGGCTTAATAGCTGAGTGAGTAAACTGATAGACGGATCGGCTGGAACCTGTTCTCATGTATAACTTTGCCCCTTTCAGGAACACCTCGGTGACTGATTTTCCGTCGCCAGATCGAAATCGAAAGAGATAGAACATTGGAGGATTGCAAATCACACACTCCCCACCGCAATTGACCAGAGCTTCGTAGCATCCTCGACATACTCTGTGAGAGCATTTCAAAATATGCTCATCTCGATTCATCCCAAGACAGATAATGCATTTGTTGGACATAAAACAATCTCGATACTGTTTTTCTCGTTCTTCCTTCTGCTCCATTGCATCAATTCGAAACCAAACCATCACGGAGTATCCATCAGGTGGCGGCCATGTCTTGGAGACATGACCAAACGCTGAATGTGAAGATGGCCCTGAGCTGATTTGATTTGTTACAGCATTCAATTGACCTCGTACATAAACTTCTGGTATTTGCACATATGCGAATCCCTCAACTGAAAGTTCGAACATGATAACCGAGACACCTTCATATTTTTCATACATTTTGCATGCCAATTCAGCCAGCTGCTTAAGAAGAGGGGATGTGTTTGATGGTAGCACTTTCGAACTGCTGGTTGGAATTGATCGTGGTGATTTGCTCTCCGATGCCTTCCAGGATTGAATACTTGAAAGATAGAAGATCAGTTTAATCCAACGGCCAAATTCACGAGACGTGACCCCAGCGACTGCGACGTTGTTAGCCAGTAAAATGGCTTGTCGATGAAAAGCATTGCTTTCAGATAAGAGCGCTTGCGACAGATGGCGATTCAATTTTGAGTCACTTTGATATGTTGTTCCCATTTGCGGTGTCGTGGAGGCGAATGATCGTAGCATAACTTCAAAGACCTCAGTGGAGGCTAGACATTGTGCATTTGCTGGACTGTGCCAGAAGCAATTAGTCCTTTCTGCCCACGATTCAATCCACTATCGATAAAAAGAGAGCATACCTCGACGTGACAGCGATACAATAGTCCAAAATCAATTGAACAACTTCCTCTCCGAGTTCTTTCGACCACAAACTTAGTAGCTGAACTGCTAGCGCGAAGGCTCCTGGATATCTTAGCTCGATCTTGTTACTTTCAGGGCTGTGTGCGCATATTCCTCGCCATATCTGGTTATTGACAGATTCTTTGGCATCGGATATACAGATATCACCATTATACAAAAGAGAATAATCATCAACAGCGAGCCCCAAGAGTGATCGTATACAACAGCTTGTGACTACAGTAGCGTTTGATGGCACCGTATTTCTATCAAGGGCTTGGCAATCTCGGAGATACGCGTGGATTAAGTCCCCGTAAAAAGCGTAGGTGACAGAGCTAGGAAATTAATTGTTAGAAATGCGCATACGATAAGTGACAAGTAATTTGGTATACCTTTCAAACGCTTCTTGTACTTCTGTATTGCTGATAATCAGGGTATGGATCATTTTGATCACCAACAGTACGGTCGAATGCGTGCTTTCTGTATCTTCGGTCGTCAAATGCTCATTCTTTTGGTCAACATTTTTCACAAGTGCGCAGAGTACAGCCAAGCATGAATATAATCCATCGCAAGCGACCAGTGTCTCAAGTACTCGATTGCGATCACCTTTGCCGAGCGAAAAGTTGGTCGGGGGGAAACTAGAAATAGAGGTATCCCTTGGCGGTATATCTGCTCTCAGTTCCTCTGGTCGAACGAGTTCTTCAATACACGAAAGCAAAAATTTTAATACCTTCACATCACCTGGAAAAACTAAGGAGACATCACGATCTTGTCGATAGTACATTGCGAGTGTCACGTAGCGCATAGATTGAAGGATGCAATTAACTGCATTGTAGACATGTGTGCTTTGACTCTTGCACATCACGGCGATATGGAGGATTGCTACCCACAGATTCAGCGCATGTTCTTGGTACTCCTTATTGCCAATCAAAATGCAAATGCATTCAAGCAGTGGCAAATTGCAAAACAATTTCTGATAGGACCCGTCGCTTTCTCTAGCGATACTTGTTTTTGCTCCTTCAGCGATGAGCACTAAAACACCAACAAGATCTAAGAACTCTCTCTTCTGCATGATGCCCTGACAACTGTCACGTATTCGCGTTGTCTGGCGGCAGTGAGATGTCAACAGCGTCACGAGGTTTCTCTCATCCACACGCACAGCTTCACTATATATATGGTTCTTGACGCCAATCTTCATGGAGCTAGTCGGGTATTCAACGTCAATCTTTGTCGTAGCCATGATATCCGAGCAAAGAGCCATCGCTTGCGTGAGAAAGAGCGCAAGCAGGCTATCTACAACCCCTGTGGATCGTAGGACGTCACAATAAGCGTCGTGGAACCGTAGCAAATTCGTCAGGAACACGAACAGGACAGTAATACTACTATTTGTGAATGAAGACTGTAACACAATGCAAACACATTCGAATTAGTAGAATGAGGACCAGATATCAAATACAGTAAGTATTACCTGACTAATAAATCTGCTGATGGCTAGTAGTTCCGTGTAGGGCACAATATTCGCTTCAATGGCTATCGCGGATAATACTGAGCCAATCTTGTGTTTCGCAACCTCAGAATAGCTATCGAGCCGCTCAATTATCCGTCCCATGATTTTCGTTTTCTGTAAGACGCATTAGTCAAGTCGTTAGAAGAAACAATAAGGATGAACCATTTACAGATACACATACACTGATAAAATAATAGTCGTATCGGTTCTGAACAAGAATACGGCCAATCTGCTCGACATATCGGCACTCCAATCCTTCTCGATAACTTGCTATGCATAGTTGAGGCCTGGAATCAGGTGCATTGATCTCGCATTCGGCACCACGATGAAGATTATCGACGATTTTACAAAGCAACTCGAATGCTGCAAGATTGAAGCAGGATGCTGGCTCTTTTGGTGAAGTATCATCTGCTGTGAGAGTATAGCAAGCGTCTGTTGATATGTCTCCAAAGATATCTTTCTTCGTGGTTCCGGATAGACACAACTGGTATGTTGCTTCTATGATTCTGTTGTCTTGCTGTTTGATTTGCTCTCGTTGCTCTGGATCAGCTAATAGAGTGTCGAATATTTCCTCTCTAGAGTTCGATATTTGTACAAATAGGCTAAAGAGCTTCCGATAATGTGAGTTTGATTCTAATTGCTCGTGTAATACGGACGAGCCGGCCAAAAATGACTTTTTCAGTACTAATGCGGTGATAAATATAATGTCCGCATACGTTTCCACATCGATTGCACCATCTGCTAGTCCGAGCAAGCACCGGTGATGCGCAAGATGTTGTGCCATTTCTTTCCAGTTATTTGGTATATTTGACGTGGCTGACTGTGTAAAATTCTTGATGATCTAGTAGTGCGTAATAAAAACACAGTACTACACGTCAAGTGATGCTCTTTGTACGTTGCCACCATACAACAATATGGTAAAGTAGCAGCAATACCAACCGAGAGTGTTTGAAGTTGTTGCGCTTGCGAGTTAAACTTGAGATGGAAGATACGATGTAATGTGCTGGATTCCCGCAATTCTTGGATTACGTCCTGGTAGGATATAATAACGCGAACAAGTTGAAGCATGGCATCCACGAATGCGCATTCATTACTATCCATCGCGGTTGATCTCTTTGTCATGCCTGGCAGTGGCGTTAACGCCTTGAGTGTTTTTATCAACATGGATGGCAATCGCTCACTCACGATCAGTATCACTTTCGCGCCGGCTGTGTCCTTCAACAGCACGCGAATCACAGTCAGCATCATCACATACATCTCCATTTTGTCGCCAGAAATTGTAAACATTCTTTTGGCTCCATGACCACTTAGATGGATAGCGTTGTGGTGATCTAATTCTTTCTTCAAGCCCATGTGCAGCCGCTGCGAGGACACACTTAGCAACGTATTTTGGTCTTTCTCCAACACAAGACCTCTTCCTTCACTCGAAATCTCATCGCCATCATCACCGTTAGCATCATTCATGCCAAGAGCAATGTAAATTTCGGTCAAGGCTTGGTATTGCTGTGTTTCATCTGTAGCAGTGACATATTTCACGATATTTCTGTGGATTTCGGTTGCAATATCATCAGGAGCGACAAATCCAAAGCCCGTATCTCCTCCATCTGTGATCTCTGTAGATAATGGCGTGCCGCTATGCCTAGACGTCGCGCTATTACGCTGGAAAAGCTTCTTCATGGCGCGCTAATTGAATCTTCCGCACTTCTCCTACCCTTTTTCTGCCCCAATTAATGCAGACATTGATTTAGCTACTTCATTTAGTATGAATCTAACATTAATATTCATAAATAGTCTGTGATAAGCAACACATTATCGTCAATTAGTGTATTAAATACACAATAGTTGAGTGTGCATCATAGCACAATTGGCCATATTGTTTCTATGAGCTGGAGATGTGAGTGATATGGATGGGAAAAGACTACTTCATGCCCCTCCTCCTTTGCCATTACAACTGCTATAGGTAGAAAAATGGTTGCTATATGTTGTCGTAGCTTTGTCCAGGTTAGCGGCTCAGTGTCTGTGCTTTCCACAGCAATATTGTAAGCCTTGCATGCTTCAAGTAGATCTTGCCTTTTCCAACTTCCTTGGTGTTTGCCAAATATCTCTGCATACTGGGTTGATTTTGCTGAAACTACCACTAGCCGATACCCCATGATTTTTCCGTTGATTATGTCATTTTATCACTTAGAATTTGTTTTCTGAAAAAAGTAAGAGCCGAAAGACTCATCGATGCTGTCGTCCAGTGTAAATAAATTTGACCATGTCGTCATAGCCCACCAGTCGCTTCATAACAAGTCGTACATCGAGCACGCACCCAGCTCGATGAGCCAGGAACGCAAGCGCGACGAGCACGAGGCTGATGCGCTAACAGAAGATACGCTCAAATACTTGACCATCACCATGAAGTGGGCGATACTCTTCCATAATTCCATCATCCAGCAAGAAGTAAACGAGCGAGTGCTGATGATGAAAAAAGTCCAGACTGAAGCCTACCACATCGCAAACCTTCATGTGCTTTGTTGTCTCCAGAACAACATCTCGCTGCCGGAACTCACCCAGATATTTTTTTACAGATGCTGTACTGGCATGCTTTTACAAGCAAATGGCAAGCCACCAAGAGCGTGCGCCGATACAAATCTTAATGACACGCTTCTGTTCTACCGAGCGCAGCGACTATTGCTCGCAGACGAGTACTCGGCTCCGCAAAATGGCCAGTGTATCTCAATCTCTCAATGAACTGGCAAGAACTATGTTTGTGAACGTGACAAACCACATCATGTTGAACTTTGATCGACGACTCCATCGTTACATCAAGCTTTGCTATGAAAAGAATGGTGCAGAGGTGAGAGCATTGGTATCGAGCTGTTTTTACAAAGATGGAGAGTTTACGAGTAAAGAGATCGAGCTTCGTGAATGAATGGAGATGTACCCATCATCTTAATCGAAGATAAAAGAAAATCTCATTTTCTAAGCAAAACGTATGAGATGCTGCAGTACATGAAGTTTCGAGCGTCGAAGGAACCAAAGCTGGTGGGGTGTCATGTGCTCTCGCTGGCGCCAGTGTCGACACCCTTTGTCCCAGCGCACATCAAGATCAATACGACTGTCCTGCATGAGATGAGTACACGCATCTTGAGAATACGAAAGATCAATGTCTTCTCCGTTACCTCAAGTGACAAGCCCAAGTCTCATCCAACCAGAGAAGAGTTTCAAGTCATGTGAGACAAGCTTTGGGAAAGAGACTCCCAAATTCGCAAGTTCGAGACGATAAATCTTAACTTTGCGTACCAGGTTACGATGAACGGCTACAGCGCATCTTTACTCCGGCAGCGCCTCGTAAAAGAGAAAAACGAAGATATGACGGCATCTCCTAAGAATTACGTTCGCGATACCGTCGTTGGGATCGACCCTGGTATGCAGTCGCTCTGCACTGCCATTCGTGTGCAAGAAGTTGATGTGGAAGAGAAGAAAGCGCAATGCAACGAAAGAAGCAGAAGAAGGAAAGGAAGGAGAAGCACAAGCATGGTGTTTGACGCAAGCAACCCAGTAACCAGTGGTACAATGTTCAACAGATATCTACGCGAGAGTACAGGCATCTTGCTAGGATGAACAAGTATACGTTCTGGCACGAGAATTTGAAGAAAAGAGAACATGACTATGCAAGGATCTTCCAGGCGATGTCTTCGTTCAAGACAGCGTCGTATGAGCAGTATATGACAAACGTCAAGTACGTGTGGAGACATTTTGACTTCTTAGTGAGCTTTTGTGGATTGCATCCATTTCGTAAATGGTGTTTTCTTCAGTCCAGATCTAGTCAGAAGGTTTGGTACATCTAGCAAAGCGGTTAGTGCACACACCGAGTCCTCAGGTTTGCATTGCCCTTGGTGACTAGAGTCGATAGAACTTCATCAAGAGTCATGTGCACGGACCCGTGAAGCGGTTCACACGTGAGTTGGCAACATCCATGACCGTACTGCATATCGACGAGTATCGCACAAGCCAGTGATGCTCCGAGTGCTACCAGCAGTTCGACAAGACACCATTTCCGACAAAGAAAGCTGATGGAAATGCGGGCGTTAAGCTCTCCCACCAGGTTCTCTGCTGTAACAACAGCGAGTACAGAATCATATGGGAGGGAGACATGAATGTGTCAAAGAACATTCTTACACTTGCTATGTGTCTCCTACATGGACTTTCAAGACCATTAGAGCTACAACAAGCAGAATAGAGTGTAGGAAGAGTATGTGTGGAGACTAACGACCTCTCAAACGTGTCCGCACAGTTTCGTTCATATTCTGGTAGCGCCAGGTACATTATCAATTATTATATCATGTTATGTTTCAAATGAATCGTATACTTAATCAAGTTTATACGAATCTAACCTGGTGATAATTGAGAAAGATTAGCATGGCCACGCCTGCAACAACACCAAGTGCAGCAGCAGTTCAAGCGGCACAGACGCCGCCTGGACGGAAGAAGGTGGTGTTTGTGCGCGTGAAGGACTTGTTGCCGGGCCTTTCTGAGAAGGAATGCAACCTCAAGGTCATCATCATGGAGTCAAACGTCAAAGACGACGCCAATACTAGCAACAACGCCACATTGTTAGTCGGGGATGAAACGGGTTGCGTGAGTCTGGTTCTACAGAAGAGCCTAGCGCAGCATTTGCGGCTGGGTGACATTGTGCAGTTGTTGCAGACCCAGGTGGTCATGAAGAACAACCGCATTTATTTATGGGGCGGCAAAGTTGAACGCATTGGGGAATTCCTAATGCTTTTCAAGGAGGCATACAATGTCAGCAACATCACGTGGGTAAAGGACCCAAAGAACCCGGAGGCTTTGGTGTGTTATAATGAAACGTGCAATATCTCAGCATGACTGTCTGGTGATTTATTTTGCAATTCCTTGTGTATTCATTCGTGTGTAGATTCCCGGACGGAACGTGGTAAAGCGACCAAAGCAGGTGAAAGGATAAGCAACATCACATTTCTTCGGCTCTTAGTTAAAAGTGACCTTTCAGTTGATTGATAGTATCTCAAGTCTACGTTGAGCGCCTCCTGCTAGCATTCTGGTTTTATTAATAGGCATGATCGTCGCTTTCGAAGTTGGTCATTGTATCTGTGAATGGTATTGAGCACGTTCGTTTCCTTTCTCCAGTTGCCTCTTATTTAGTGTCCCGTCAACAATCGCTTCTCCACGTGACGGTGATGACGGTGGTACTGTGAATCAAACGCAACGTTTTCGCGGCGATAAGTGCGTACCTGTCAGCCACCTAGCAAAGCAGGTCACGTTCCTTATTAGAGAAGAACCACTCCGCCATCCTTGCCCAGTGAATCTCCATTCACAATAGACCGACGAGGACAAGGACTCTACATACGACACTTACAATGGGTGATACCAAAATTCCAGAAGTTCGAGTCGCATCGATGGAACAGCATGCAAGAGATGAATCCTTCCATGTTGCTGCCGGCCGTAAACGATCAACGTCTACCGCCTCATCGGGGAGTAGTGCAGAGCACCGGAACAGCCGTCACCATCGTAGCTTCCTCTTCACAAGTAGTGACCCGTCAAATACGATTCTCCAACAATCAGCCAGACAGCTCTTCCAACGGCGTCTGACGTTTCAATCGCCGTTTTACGGCAACAAAGTACAGCCTGCGTTGAGTGAAGACGCGCCACGTCATCATCATAAACGCGCTGAGATGCAGACATTCCCATTACGATTTAAAGACTTGAACCTGGACGAGATCTTCCGTAAGCATTTCAATATGTACGTACTCAGGAAAGTGCGCATAGCGGATCTCATTGTGATAGTCATGAATGGTGGATTATTACTGGGGCAGTATGGGACGCGTCCGGAATCGTATCGGGAAGCTATCTTCGTCTCTCGCGTGATTCTCATTGTGCTGGCACTGTGGTTCTACGGATGTTCATTTTTCCCGTTTTTTCAACGGTATTTCGACTTTTTGGTGTTTCTTCACTACTTTGTGCATGGTATAGTTGTCGCTCTGCCTCGGTACTTTAAACTCAAGAATTATTGGGTGGAAGATACAAGCGACAACATCCTCGAGAAAGATACGCTCTTTTGCACACAGAAAAGTGTGCGCACTATGTCACTCCTTTACTTCTTGCTAGTTTTCAACGCTAGCGGCATGCGATTCACCACTGCGACCATCTGCACACTTTGCACCATCACCATCAAACTCTTTTTCATCATCGTATTTTGCAAGGAATGCAGCAGTGACGATTTTGAGACCATGGTCAAGTTTGCTGTGATCGGGTTGTGCGCGTTGGCATCTTATTATGGTGAGCGTCACGTGCGTACCGAATTTGTGGAACGGCTGAGTGTCGCTGAAGAGCGGAAGCGTCGTGATGATTTGTTAGAGACCATGCTGCCTGTACATATCAAGGAAAATCTCAAGCAGAAGCGCACTGATGACCTGGCTGAGTACTATGAAGAAGTGTCGATTCTGTTTTGTTATATTAGCAATTTCCAAGTGCTCTCAAAGCATGCGTCAGCGATCGATTTAGTAAAAGTAATGAATCGCATCGTGTTCTGTTTCGACAAGGCCACCGATGCGCGCGGAGTTTACAAAGTCGAAGCCATTGCAGAAACCTACATGTGTGCAGCGGGTGTGCCACATCGGGACCCTTATCATTGCGAGAAGGTTGCAGACATGGCACTGACAATGATGCAGATATGTGATACCGAGCAGTGGAGTTTTAATGGTGTGGACATTCAGTTACAAATTGGCATTCACTCTGGACCCGTCGTGGCAGGGGTGGTAGGGAGCAAGACGTATAGTTATCATCTCTTTGGTGATACAGTCAACACATCGTCTCGAGTTTGTTCGTCCTGTTTAGCTGGGAAGATCCAGATCAGTGAGCGTTCAAGACAGCTATTGTCGCGATCGGGGGCATATATCATCACCGAGCGGGGTATGATGAATTTGAAAGGCAAAGGAACCGTGAAGCTATTTTTCTTAGAGGGTAAGTACGCCCAACCTCATGATAATGAGCTGGTAGATGTATACTCGGCGTTTGAGTCGGCGATAGAAGAGTCCATTCGTAGAGATGTGATGACATTCTCCCCACACCACCGTAGTGATGACTACATTACCTACATGAACAACATTGAGATTTACAAACACACATTAGTATTCCAGTCCAAGTTTCGTCGCAAGTATAAATCGCAAGATGTGTCACCAACGGAGCTGGATCTACTCAAAGATGTGGTTGGAACTGCTGAAGAGATGGAAGCCGTTTTCCGTGTGGATCATGATCGTGATAGTATACCGCAGTTTCTCACCTCTATCCAAACAGTGGCAGCGGTGATGTTTGTCTCCATTATCGCGCAAATTCGCAATCACAAACCGTTAACAACACAGGCGAGCGTCAGGTATGCAATCAATTCAACAATACTTGCAGTGACACTCATGATAATATATGCCACCCGGAAATATCCATGGTTCTACACGCAAAAAGAACGTGTGGCCACGATTGGCGGCGCTATTGCTGTGTTGTTCCTGAATTTGAAGATTTTATTTCAAGACTCAACTATTCAGGATGGAGACTATTTGGAGGCAAATATCCTCTACACCGTCATTTTCGGTTTAGCTATCCGACTACGATTCCAGAATTCAGTGTTGGTGAATTTGTGGTCATTTTTGGTCTACTTTGTCATTTGCGTTGCCCACGACAGGCGGACCAAAATTCAGTTGACTGAGAGCTTCCTGTTTTTCCTGTCAGTAACATTTCTCACAGGCCATTTTGGGTACAAACGTGAGTTTGGACTGCGTTGTGATTTTCTATTAAAGTGCACGTTACGGTTGGAGAAGCAAAAATGCGAAGATCTCCTTGCAAATATGCTCCCATCGCCGCAGTACGCAGAGGCGTTGATGCAGCAGGCTACCATCGTGGATGAACTCGCTGAAGTGACACTTCTGTACTCCGACATGGTGGGCTTCACATCACTGGGTTCAACGTTAAAGCCAGGGGATGTTTGTATCGTGCTGAACAAAATCTATTCAGCCTTCGATAAGCATTTGGATGCTTTCGGAATCTACAAAATGGACACTGTCGGCGACGCTTTTATCGTCGTGGGCGGATTGCCAACACACAAAAGCGAACGGCATCACGCCGCTGCGATCGCGGCATTTGCGATCGAGATGCTGCACGAGATTGAGCGCTTTTGTGCTGAAGAACAAGTGACGCTGCAGATGCGCATTGGGATTCATACAGGCAAAGTCGTGGGGGGTGTCGTTGGCATCAAGAAACCGCGTTATCTCATTTGGGGCCACCATACTGTCATTGCAAATCTGATGGAATCTCGAGGTATCCCCGGGCGAATTCAGGTGTCAGACGATACATATCAGCACTTGCGTCTGTGTCCAGAGTTTCACTTAGAAGATCGGGTAGGAAGAGTGCAGATTGGTGAGAACGAGTCCATGCGGACTTTTTTCCTGGCAAAGGATCATCAATCGGTGAAGAACAAGGTCATCAAGCAGTATTTACAAGCCCGACGCGAGCTCAATACCGTCGCTTTAGCGCATTTACGCAAGTGTCTGCAGCTCCCTGAGAATTCACCGCTCTCCAAACAATTGGATGCGACGAAGCCAGTGATCACAAAATCTCGTTCTTTTGTGGAAATAATTGGCAAGCGCTAGATAACCCAGTATAAAGTAGTAAATTTAGGGGAAAGTTTTGAGATTCATTATTTTTCATCCGCTGTTCTCATTTGATCTTGATAGTGTTGCTCTTGGTCGCGGCCGTGTAAGAGACGTGCTTGCTTCTAGGAGGGCTGAGTGCTTCGTGTGCATCGGATTCCGGGTGCCCTGCAGAAAATTCGGGAGCCGCTGCTCTGCGGATGACTTCACAGGGGTTGGTGCGAAGTGTCGTGCTTCAGGGTCGAACTTGTGGCACCGCTGTTCAATTTGCTCAATCCATGTCGCACTTCCTGCCTTTCGAAAGGAAAAAGCGGTTGGCGATGGGATCTCTGACGTCGTCTTCCACTCATCACCTGAATCCATTTCCCGGCTGTCCGGTGGACCAACCCCCCATTCTTTCAACCGATCCCGGGATGCGACTACGCCCTACATCATTGTTTTAGACCATATAAATCCCAGAAGCGAGAGTTCAACTAATCATCATTTCACATATCGTACAGTGCTTTCTGATTCAACTGTTGTTTTTGGTTTCGTTGGACGTTGTGCTTTAGTCCCAACATTGTAAGATCCTGGTCCAACACTCGTAGGCGTTCTAGTTCTCTAATGCATGGGAGTACCAAGTAAGTGGGCGAGAATCCTGCGAGCACACCATTTTCCATCCAACTCATTTGCAGACGTACATTTTCGAATCGCGCAGTGGAGCTACACAAACTCGAGCCTCGTAATGACTCTGGTTGTCAAGATATCAAGATAACACCACAAGGAGAAAGAGATTTACAAACCGATAAAGCATACACCCAAACATCTGATTGTACATACTATGAGCTTCATATCCCATGCTTTTGATATTGGTGCTGTAGAGGCGATCGGCACTGAAGCATTCATTACGAAACGCTGTTCCTGGTGTCGTTGCTGTCTTTGGTAATCGTGCACTTATCGTTGGTCCTTTACCTGTCCAAAAATGTTTGGACTCACGCACACACGACATGCGATCGGGTTCCCATCCACGCTCTTTTAACACAGGGTTCACTTTTGAGTCATAAAAAAACGATTCACGGAATGCCGGGTAACTGATGCGCTGGTTAGCGACTTCCTGCAGGCTCAGCTTGGAGCTCATAGCCTTTGATGCTGCCAACGATGGTGTATTGCTTGAATGTTCCTCTTTTTCCGCTGCATCATGCTCATTGGAATTGCGAGTCACACTCGCTATAATCATCCACGCTTTGCTTAGATCACTACAATATCACCAACAACAACAGTCGTTGTTCTCAAACGCCACTTCCTCGTCCCACAATGTATCTATACTTAGATCGAAATCCAGCCAATCAGAGCTTCTGAACCCATTAAGTCAACAAATCAACTCGGTTGGTAGCCATAATATGATTTTTGTCCAATCGAATCTCGTCGAGAAAAGAAAGACGTGCAGTTTTATTAGGTAAATATCGTCAAAAGCGAGTAAAAAAAAAATAAGATCTCTGTTCCTGTAGTGTGCACGATACCAACCTCCTCTGCTGATAGCTGAAGCTACTCGCGCTACTGTTGGAAGCGAGAACGTCACTACGCGTTGGTGGTTTGGACGTGGTATATATACGAACCAAAGCAAACGAGGTAGTCGGACGAAAAGCCGGCTTCTACATCATCTCATCCATTTCTTCGTCTTCATCGAATTCACCTTCTTCTTCTGCAGTCGCGTCTTGGTACTGTTGGTATTCAGAAACCAAATCGTTCATGTTCGATTCAGCTTCCGTGAACTCCATTTCGTCCATACCTTCACCAGTGTACCAGTGCAAGAAAGCCTTACGACGGAACATGGCAGTGAACTGTTCCGACACACGCTTGAACATTTCCTGGATAGCGGTTGAGTTACCAATAAAAGTGGTACTCATCTTCAATCCCTTAGGAGGGATATCACAGACACTGGCCTTGATATTGTTAGGAATCCATTCCACGAAGTACGATGAATTCTTGTTCTGCACGTTCAACATCTGTTCATCAACTTCCTTGGTACTCATGCGGCCACGGAACATACACGCGGCAGTTAAATAGCGACCATGACGGGGGTCAGCAGCGCACATCATGTTCTTGGCATCAAACTGCTGCTGGGTCAGTTCTGGAACAGTCAAGGCACGATATTGCTGCGAACCACGCGACGTCAATGGCGCAAAACCAATCATAAAGAAGTGAAGACGTGGGAATGGGATCAAGTTCACAGCCAACTTGCGAAGATCCGAGTTCAATTGACCAGGGAAACGCAAGCACGTGGTGATACCAGACATGGCCGCACACACCAAGTGGTTCAAGTCACCATAGGTGGGGGTCGTCAGCTTCAGCGTACGGAAGCAAATATCGTACAGGGCCTCATTATCCAAGCACATCACTTCATCGGCATTTTCAACCAACTGATGCACAGAAAGCGTCGCGTTATATGGTTCCACGACAGTATCCGACACCTTTGGCGATGGGCACACCGAGTAAGTGCACATGATACGATCCGGATATTCTTCACGGATCTTAGAGATCAACAGCGTACCCATACCAGAACCGGTACCACCACCGAGGGAGTGGGTGATCTGGAACCCTTGCAAGCAATCACAGCTTTCAGCTTCCTTGCGGACAACATCCAGGACGGAATCAATCAGTTCCGCACCCTCCGTGTAGTGACCCTTGGCCCAGTTATTACCGGCACCAGTTTGTCCAAAGACGAAGTTATCTGGGCGGAAAAGTTGACCGTACGGTCCAGCGCGAACCGAATCCATGGTCCCAGGTTCCAAGTCCATTAGAATGGCACGTGGCACGTAACGACCGCCAGTGGCTTCGTTGTAGTAGACGTTGATGCGTTCCAGCTGCAAATCGGAGTCACCGTGGTAGCTACCCGTTGGGTCAACACCGTGTTCATCGGAAATCACTTCCCAAAACTTGGCACCGATTTGGTTACCGCACTGGCCTCCCTGAATGTGAACCAATTCTCTCATCTTTGTCTTTTAACTGTCGAAAGCAAACAAGATCACACAAAATAGTTAGCCTCCATGCTCATAACTTCTTCACCCTTTCTCCACCACAGGATCGCCAAGTTTACCCCACACAACAACAGATGGATAGGAAACAGGGGGAGGGGGGAAACAACGCGATCCAAGCAGCAAAGAGAACGAAGGGGAAGCGAGCCGAGTATAAAGGGGATCTTCCCTCATTATCTCGACATCGCCTACGCACACAGCAGTTCCTCACTCACCTGTTTTGCTTCGCTGTGTGTTCTCCGGCGGTGGCGCTTGGCTGGTGGTTGGCGCGGGCTTTGCCTTGAATTTGGTCTTTTGACGAATGAAAAGTTTCAAGGAGGTTTTGTTTTTTTCTCTCTCTGTGTGGCGTTTGTTTTTGGTTTCAAAAGTGCCCTTGAAGAGCAACTAATTTGGAATGGTTATTTTTCTGTAAATTACGCGTCATATTGACAACCTACATTCTTGCATTCGCTTCTGTACGCGGTACAAAATCTTAATAGTAACAAGGGTTAGGGATAAATGTGGAGGGTTTTGGGCTGGAGGCAATGTCTAGGGGATGTTAGTGAGAGAGGGAGAACAGTGAAACTCCTGCCGGTGTCTGATTGGTCGGCTTTGGTATAGGCGGGAAGACAACAAAAAAGAGTATACTTTCTTCAATACAAATGGAAGGGGAAGTCATAGAGAGGGAAAGGTGATGAGGGACCATCCCATAGTTTGCATTTTTGAAACGTAAGAAAGCTTAAATAGTTATTTTACCGTTATGTTTCCGCTGTGCACCAAGAAAAAACGCTTCGCACGTAAATTACCCGACAATGCAGCGCGCGGTTTTCCCTTTTTAAATATGGCGTGTGGGGKTTTTTTCTATGTTTTGCAGGGTTTTTTTTGGTGCGGCGGGAGTTACAGAAATGGCCGTTTCCTGCCTTATCTTTTGAGCAACCCAAACAACCAACACGGCGACCCAACTCCATTAAAAACGCAACCAAAAAATAGTACCTCTATTGTTGGGTTTCTCTGCATCTATCATTAGCGATAGGCACAATAAACGATCCCCAGCATTCTCCATACTTGCAATCCCACCCGTCGATTCATGTAAGAATAGACCAGCCAGATGACGATTGTTGCATTCTTATAATTTTTGGGTGTTGAATGCGAGGTGGATCCTAGTACATGCGAAAAAAAGGGAGCCCTTCCGTCTATTGTTTGCTGTTACGTATACATACATACATACAAAATCTACTCACACAATCGTATCGCTTACCACCATTGTAAAATATCATGTCCATGTGATGGTGATGATAATGATGGCTCCATCACATTCATTCTGCATTGCATTTTCTTGCTGCTGTCGTTCTATTAGAGAGCGGTCTTTTAATAAGATTAATGAATCATAGAATGTTTGTGAAAGGAAGGTCGATCGCAAATTGAAGGGCAAAAAGGAGCCCAGAATTGTGAGATTATGGCCATGCGGACAGTTCTACGTCATGGTTTCGTCCGACGTATAGTCTGTACACGCGTCAGTGGGCATTCGCCTCATTTGCAAAAGCATGCGAGTCTCTACAGAGCCTTTTCTTCTGCGCTTCCAGATGGATGGGAGCCCATTACGAGAAAAAATGGTGTGGCTTAGTAGTGTCTTCCTTTTTGATGCACCAGCGTTTGAATGACGATATTTGGTTTGTTTTCTTTGATTGTGCAGGGGATGTCGTGTTCTACAATGCGCAAATGCGTAAAACCGTTCGGAGTCTTCCTGGTGTTGTCTCGCCAACACAGATAGAACAGCAACAACCAAAAGAAGAAGAACAAAAGCCTGACATTCCCACTGCAACAGTACCACATCATGAAAACACCGAGAACGAAGTCTTTGTTCCGATCGACTTTAGCACGGCAATGTCGATCGAGGGACATGAATCCCAAGTGGTGCATGTACGTCATCCCACATGAAATAGAGAACGAGAGGCTCGTAGTATTGATGTCTTGGTGTTGGATGTATGATTATTATCATGAATAGATTGACTTAGCACCTCAACAATGTCTGCGCGCTGAAACGGGGGCAATGATCTATATGACGGAAGATGTGGAGATGGAAACCACTACTGCAGGCGGTTTCCAGCAGGGTATGAAGAGGCAAGGCATTGTTCGAAAATGGCTTCTTGGGAGACTGGATAAACATCTAATTTTATGATTTTGGTTCGTGTATTTCTTGTGTTTAGATTACTGACTGGTGAAAACTTCTTCGTGTCGCGTTTCATCTACCGTGGCAATGCAAAGGGGAGAGTGGCACTTGGTACCAGCTTCCCAAGTAAGATTATTCATCTGCGGTTGAGTGATTTTATCGGAAGCTCCATTATTTGTCAGAAAGGCGCATTTCTCTGCGGTTCTGATACTGTCAACATTGAAATGGTACGATATCATCAGACGCCGTCTGATGTCCATATTTCACTCCAATATTTGGAAAATCTGACGTTCTGGTGACTTATAGGAATTCGCAAAGAAATTCGGTGTCGGGTTCTTTGGTGGCGAAGGGTTTATCTTGCAGCGATTGACAGGAAGTGGTGATGCCCTTGTTCGAGCTTCGGGTACATTAATTGAGCGGGAGCTGCAGCCAGGCGAAGTGTTACGTATCTCGAGTGGGTGCCTGGTGGCGTTTGAACCGAGTGTGCACTACGACATCACAATGTTGAAAGGCGTGAAAAATGTGCTCTTTGCTGGCGAGGGACTCTTTGTGACCACACTGAAAGGTCCAGGAAAGATCTACCTCCAAAGTCTACCATTTGATCGTGTGGTAGAAGAAATGGCGAGTCGAATTCCCCGCGCAGGTGGTGGTGGTATGATGTTCCCATTCGTTGGCGGCAGTAGTGGCGGAGAAGGCAGTACTGAAGGAGGTGGAGGTGCTGAAGGTGGAGAGGAAACTGAGGCTATGGCTAATAATGATGGAGCGTCTGAAGAATCGCTCTCCAATGACGAGTGGAACGTCAAGGATGACGAGATTTACGGAGGTGCGAATACTAGCAATGAATCCAGCTCGAATTTTGAAGAAACGGATATTGGAGATGTTGATGGCGAAGGCGCAAGTGAAGCTGCGGGAGGAATCATGGATTTCTTTGATCGCTTATTCCGTAACGACTGATGGGCGTTTTACTTTTTCTTCAGTTTTTGGAGTGAGTTTTTTTCTTCGTTTCATGTAAAACAGAATTTGATTTGGCGATTGTTCTTCAGTTGCATGTTTTGGAGCAATATGGATGGGCCACTTCAACATCTGGTGGGTTGCTACAACTCTAAACCCATTTTGAACCGTCAGACATGAGATCAGATTCTTGGCTCTAACGTCATAATCAATAACGACTTTTGATCTAGTATGGTGGATTATCTGATTTGAACAAACAAATATAGAATTCTCCGTATCATATGTCGTTAAAATAAGGGAGAAATTGATCTGGCCATCGATGTTGATGTCGAGCTTGGAACAGCTCCGTTAAATCGCGAAAAGCGATCGAATCGAGAAGCAACGATGGCGTCCGCAGCGATGGTCGTATACTGCTTTGACACCTTGCAAGCGCATTTCAATGGCGACATAGAACCTATTCCAGATTTCGACGTTCATCAGATCTAGTATGTGCTACAACATGTTCAAAACAGTGTTCAAATGACTCACATTTTTTTATCTTCAGTCCATTGTTTGTGACGTGGGAAATCGAAGCGCGCAACGCTGTTTATCTACGTGGCTGCATAGGCACGCTCTCGCCGACAAAGTTGCGCAATCTGCGCGATTTCACGTTCAAAAGCGCGCTAAAGGACCATCGCTTCGATCCCATTGGGCCGCATGAGCTTCATCGACTGCATTGCTCGGTATCATTACTCATCGATTACGAGGATGCAGGTCATTACGAAGACTGGGAGGTAAATCGAGCGCAATTCATGATTATGGGTGATATACGGCTAATGTAATAACTGGTTATCTATGTATCAGATTGGAGTACATGGCATCATCATTGAATTCACCGATTCCAACGGCAAGATCTACAGCGCCACCTACTTACCAGATGTGGCCAGTGACCAAGGTTGGACCCACTTGGAAACCATAACTTCACTCATGAAGAAAGCAGGTTTCCGTCGCACTGTCTCGGCGTCCATACTTAAGTCACTCAAGGTGACCCGCTACCGTAGCTCCAAGCACACACTCTCGTACCAAGAGTACCTTGCCATCAAACAACAAGGACTTGACACCGCATGAGCTGTGGCTTGTGCGATCCTTCTCTCCAAACAAACCAACTAGCTAAACGCGTAAACACAATCGATTTTCATCATCCTCTTGCAATTCCGAAATGACATCATTTTTATTTTTTCCCCTTTTGCTTGGCTTCATTCAATGCAAAATTACTTTTCTCTTTTTATAAGCGATAGTCTTCAACTCTTAAACCCACGCAACACATGCAAATCTCTTTGATCAAACGGCCAGGAAAATGGAAGGTCCAAAATCTCACCGTAGCAGACATACATTCGCACTCCAACAAAAACTGGCTTATTTTTCTTCTCACTCAGAGACATGATTTACTCTACCGCTTGCGATTGTTCAGGCGTTCGCGGTAGTCCTCATGAACCTGCGTCACTAAACTGGTCCCACCGAGTAATGGATCATAATTTGATGAAAACTGTTCATCATCCGCAAGGCTACCATCGTCCTGGTGGTCCATGCCGTCTACATCTTCCTCTGTTTTTTGTGTTCCTGCCGTTTCCGAAGAGGTTTTGATGGCATCATCGGATTTCTGACGGCGAGTAGGCCCACCAATCTGGCGTTTGTTCTGCGCAGACGCTGTGTACTGTCCAGCTAGACGCGAGTAAACATCCGTTTGGGGCGCTGGCGGTGGAAGAGTAGTAGCAGAAGCTTCACTTTCGTCCATTGGAACATCTTTTGGTCGCTCTGAGACATACTGCATCGACTGTCGAATAGTTGGGGAGCTCACATACTGTTCGGTTTCGTTTTCACGCTTGATATTGGCAAGCACCTCCAAGACCGAGTTTGTTTTACCGGACGCGTGCTTAAAGGATGTTCCTGCTCGGTCGGTTGGGGTCATCGGCCGAGGCGGTGGCCGTAACCCACGATCACGCAACCGTCTCGACCGATTCCGTTCGGATCTGTTTTGCAGAAGCTCGCGCTTCGACACGCTATCTCGCACGCGGTTCTTGTGGATGCCCGTGAAATTCGTTGGATTCGATAGGCGTGAGAAAATAGATCCAGAAGGTCCTGCTGTGGATGAAGAATCATCACTACCCGGTGTAGGCGAGTCCGCCATCAGATGATGATGACCACTATCACTCTCGGTTTCATCGTAGTGGTACTCGTCATCCTGATCATCATAATGACGTCGCTGAGTAATCTGTCCTCTTTTGCTTGTTGCTGACAAAGGAGCCGATTCCGTATTGTCACCCACATAGTCAAGCTCCACTCTAAACTCTCGCCGATTATTCGGTGATGGACTAGCACGGTCATCATGACTAGCATCGTCGTCATGGAGATCATTCATCACAACGTCTTGGTCATGATGAGCCTCGCCTTCATCACCGTGGTCTTCGACCATTTCTTCATCTTCAAACTCGTTCGCCCACGAAACAGGTCCCGTAGGTACAGTTGACGAAACAGACGTTAATACTGCTGGTGCTGCACCACGTTGTCCATGTGTCGATGCTATGGGCTTAGGACGTGCGATCATCGATGGAGATTCACCCCGGTAGTCACGTCGCTGGCTTGTAAACTTCGTTGGCTTGTCCGTGCTGAATCTTGCTACTTGTGACTCCAACCATTGAATGCGATCGTTACTCATGCGCAGATTTTCTATCTTCTTTTCCAGCTCAGCATATAACTCTTGCTTATCCTGTTCACTTTGAAGACGAGCATTCTCGAGCTCATCACACTGCTTCTTCAATTGTGAGTTTCGTTCTTCGGATGCAGATAGCAGCCGTCGAGTTTGGTCATCAAGATGTTCTAGGGAAGAAGAGAAATTCCCACCAGAATTGCCATGGATCACTCTTTGTAATGATTCCTCATAGCTGTGTTTTATCTGCTGGGTTCTCTCACGCTCCTGTTCCAAGTTCATCTTCAACTCATTCACATCAACCTGCAGTTTCTGAATCTGCTGTTCTTTGAGTTGGTCCTGTTTCTTAAGGTCCACAGACATCCCAAACATTACCCGCAGCAAAGTTCGTGCTTCTGGGAGTGACTGTGTTGTTTCAATCTTCACCAAAGCAGTCTCATTCTCAACATTCTCCCCGTCAACTGTAATATCTGTAATTTGTTCGTTCTTGAATTCCAGTTTAGCTTGGCATGCCTCAATTTGTTCCGCAAGATCATCCAGCATTTCTTTCTCTTCTGGTGTGAGATTTTGCTCGTTCACGCCACTGTGGCGTCTGGTCAATGTTTTCGTTGATGACATCACAACATCTCGAATGTTATGCTCTGTTGACATTGATGCTTGAATCTCAGCTACAACCCTTTCACGTTGTGCATACAGCTGCTCCATTTCCTGGGCGACCGTCTTATATTCTTTCTGCAACTGTTCGAGCTTTTGCTGCTCCTGCGCAGTCTTCTGGACTTCTTCAGACAGCCACTTCGCTTCTTCTTCAACTTTATTTGCACTTTTGTTTCTGCCGTACGACGCATTCTTTCTCTTCGCTTGGGTTTGTTTCTGTAGCTGTTGCTTCAAGCGCAGCTTATAAGCGTTGGCCTCCTCCGCTTTTCTCTTCAATACACGCTCTTGGGCAGCCTTCTGGGATCCCAATCGCTGAATTTGCTGCTTGTCACGTTGCTGTGAGCGCTTAAGACTCATAATTTCTCGTCGACGTTGTTTTGCTTCCTCTTCGTATCTCTTGCGTTCAGTCTGCATCTTCTTGATCAAGTCCACCTTTTGGCGTTTCATATTTTTTATCTCGGCAAGTGTTGCTCTGTAATTCATTTCAGCTTTCTTCTGTCGACTGAGTTCTCGCTGAGCTTTTCCCTGCTCATGCTGAAGACGTTGCAACTGCTCATCTTTTACCTTTAGTTCTTGATGTAGTTTGGCAAGTCGACTACTACCACCCTCTTTGCCTTCCTTAGTTTCTGTCTTTTCAGCATGGTGAATCTCTTGCTGAATCTTCTCCCTCGCCATTTTAGCTACACGAACGTTTTCCTCCATTTCTACCATCTTTTTGTCATGGAAGGCTTTGAAACGCATGTAGCTTTCATAAGTTTGACGCAAGCCCCGCAGTAACTGTTCTTTCATAGATATTTCATGGGTCAAGCCCTTAACAGATTCTCCCAAGGTACGCTGACGGCGCTCAAACACACGTTGACGACCGGCTTGTTCTGTTTCTTCCGCAGCTAACTCACCGTCAATGTCAGCCGAGCTGTCGGCGTCGTCGTCGGCGCCAGCACTTGCGTCGCTCAGACCACCCGCATCATCTTCACTCACTTCGCTTTTCATTTTCTTGAGCAATGCCGTCTCTTCTTCGATGTCTTTTTCTGCTCGTGCAATCAGCTCGCCATTTTCAATAAGATCGGATTCAACGAACTGAGGAACAGTAAAGGATGACGATGTTGATTCACCAATGCGATAATTCACTAATCCAAACTCGCTCAATTTTTGAACCGCGCTATCCCGCTCTCGCTCAGTGGCTCGCAACGTCTCTTGAAGGTCACTAATTGTTTGTAGGTGATCTTTGATAATACTAAACTTCTCTTCGCGCTGCTCACCAGATATTGTGACGTTTCCGTCCACACTATTTTGCTCCATACAAACCCTATAGAGGTCACGTTCAGCTTGAGCATTGATCGATTCTTCTCTCATAACGTCCATTTGGGACTTGTTTCGCTTGAGTTCCGCAGTCAGTCGAGCCACTTCGTCTTCTGCTGTTTCCGCACGAGCGCGTAAATTCGCGTACGAGTCGAAGTCTGTCCCCGAGCCGAAAAAATCAACTCCCACCGTAACAGATTTGAGTTCGCTCTCCGATAAGCCTGGGTTTCTCAGACGAAGCACTTCTGCTTGGAGCATCTCCACCTGTCGCCGCAGCTCAAGCGTCATCGATGACGCCGCATCGCGATTCACAACGGCTTTATTTTTGATGTTCCGTGCGCGATTTGCGTACTTCAATGCGTTCAGGGTTTCTTCAAAGTTGACATCCGCTGGACTGACACACGTGAGCATAAGCGTACGACTGTTGCCACCAAGTGAATCCTGCAGCATCCGCGTCAGCTTCGAGTCACGATATGGAACGTGGACTTTGCCTCGTTTCTTGTCATCTCCTAGCGCACTGATGACATTTCCGAGCGCAAGCAGTCCTTTGTTGATATCAATCCCTTCCTTCAATCGCTTTCCTTCAGCCTGTGTTCGTTTCTGACGCTCAGAACCAGCCAAATCGACGAAATTGAAATAGGAAGTACGTGTCTCAAAGTCACCATCCTGCGGAGCTTCTCCGTCTGCGGGCGGTGGCCCAATAGGGATATGCTGCACCATCGAGACCGTGAATATTGCATGCGACCGACTCGAATGGGCGTTCATGAGCGTACTTCCCGTTGTTCGACACAACGTCCCACGTTCCAACAGTCGCATACACTCGTCAGCATCACGCACAAGCTCTTCCGTTGCACCCATAACTTGCACTGCACCAGTTTCTGTTTCCCGCAAACTCACTTTTCCTTCGTTACTCGAATCCCTGAAAGTCACGAGTAGGTCGTGGATTTCTTCACCGTAAATCTCCAAGAAACGAATACGCAATTCGGCCCTGTAATGCGGACTCTCGAGCGTCTTCGTGCCGACTTGTTCAAATATGTAGCTGATCACACGCGGTATGATACCATAATCTTCCGGTGCGACATGCATGGAGCTGCCACTGCCCATCGTATACGTCTTGCCCGACCCAGTTTGTCCATAGGCGAAGATAGTTGCGTTGTAGCCATCAAATGTGGATTTCACGAGGGGTTCCACGCATTGCCAGATGTCGCTCTGCTGTGCGTACTTGCTGAACGCGTAATCGTAGGTAAACGAGCGATTCTTGCCGATTACGACCTGCATTTCTTCCTCCACCACGGACAAGCACTCATCACAACGCTCCACTTTTTCACGGCCAATCAATGGACGGATTCGCACCGCCACACGTACCGAAGACGCATCGTCGTCGTACCCGTTCTCCATTGCTATGAATCGTGATCGTTAGTGCTACCAAGCTTCACTCTCTAGAAAGATCCCGAATCGATAATGAACACGCACACGCTCACACCCAAGACGTTAGGACGTCTAACGTTGACTTTCTCACAAGTACTAGCACTGAGACGAGAGCAAGATGAGCGAGTGGCTTCCTTCCCTGGCTCGTCCTGTTTGTTGTGTGTTGGTCCCGTTTCACTTGTGCTTACTATATCTGTTGGCAACTTGCCTCTAAATAGGGAAAACTTCTTTAAAATTTCGAAAAGGAACGTTATTTTTCATTAAATTGCTTATTTCTATGGAAGTATTTTTTAAATTACCAAAATGACAATGAAAACAAATAGACAGCAAATACTATAAATTTTCACTAAAGTACATTTATCATGTGTTGCCATTATCATTTTTGTAACAATGACGTACGCTGATTGGTCGAAAAACTGAGTACTGAAAGATGATTGACTGAAATTAGGAACTGAAAAACTTGGACGGTCGTGGAACTTGAGGAGGAAGTAGTGAGTTGTTGGCAAAATGAAAAGTGAATTAGATGGAGGACTTAGTTCGCTAGCACTACATCTAAGCTCCCGTTGAATGCATGTTTTCCTAATCTGATTACGATCA
>BCKE01000082.1:7034-122460 GCA_001600495.1 Pilasporangium apinafurcum
GCCACAGTCAATGATCATGACGATAAAGGACGGACAGTACTACATCACGCCGCCGAGTCAGGGAATATTGAAATGGTACAGTTCTTGGTGCAGAATGGTGCCACAGTCAACGATCACAATGATACAGATCAGAAAGCGCTGCGACATACTGTCGACGAAGAGATGACTGGAGCGGAGGAATGCTTGCTGGAGATTGACACACATGTGGACACGAATCCAAGTTGTAACAATGGACAAAATCTCAGACATAGATTATCTGGCGAGCAAAGTACTGAAGTTGTTTCTGACCCAATATCGAAGAAAAAGCCTACTGTCGAGTGGTCTATTGATCCACATGACGTCAAGTTCGATGCAAACGAAGATGCTCTGGAAAGTGGCATCTTTGCAACCATCCATTTTGGTAAGTGGATGGGTGCACCTGTAGCAGTGAAGAAAATGGCTTCAAGCAATCTCAGTTCACTGTTCCATCAAGAGGTGGACACGTGGTTCCATCTCAACCATCCACATGTGGTGAGCTTATACGGCGCATGGGATGATGGTACACCATCATTTGTATTTGAACACCCAAGCAACGGGACACTCGACTCATATTTGAAACAACACGATCACTATCGTCTAGCATGGACGAAGCTGTATGAGCTAGCATTGGGTTTACAATATTTACACGAGCGTGGCATTGTTCATGGTGATCTCAGATGTAGCAACGTCTTGATTGGAGGGGATGGAGTTGCAAAACTCACTGGTTTTGGTTTCAGTTTTGATAGCAAGCGAATTGATACTTCACGCGACATACATGTATTTAGTGGGCTGAATTGGAGAGCTCCTGAATGCTTAGAAGGTAAGCACCCACTGTTTGCTTCGGATGTTTATTCACTGGGAATGACCGTTATCGAGGCTGTGAGCGGAGCAACTCCGTGGGGAGAGAAAGTTGATAAACGTTTCCTTCATTTGCTGATCCGATCCAAAGTATTACCTGATCGGCCTAAGGGCTTCACTGATGGTCAATGGAATTTGATAAAACGTATGTGCTCGTCCGACCCTCGGGAGCGACTGAAAATGTCAACGGTGGTACATGAGCTGCAAAAATTTGCCAACCAAGAAGCAGTGGATGGAATGGATGAAGTCCATAACTTGACATCGGAGAGCTATATAAATGTGAAAGAATATCGTATCCATGATCTTAACTATATCCCAATCATGATTGCACTGCAAAAGATTGAGTCATTTTGCTCACAGTCCAAAACTGTCAACATGATGAACCATCAAGTATATGCACGACTTGCAGACATCTACAATCAAATGCAAGAGTCGGGCGAGTCTCCCGAGCTGGCGTTATTCACTGCCTACATCAAGATTCTTGTTCGTTTCTACAATGATCTACAGGCAAGTGCCATGAAATCTTCGCTGATCAATGTTGCTGCAAGTCGACAAAGAGCAGATAATTCCTTTATAGTCCATGGCGAACTGGATCGATTGATGCAACGACTCGGTTTATCCAAAGTTGATTCAGTTCACTCGTGGATGGAGAGGTGGAGGACAGATCGACGGCAGCAAATGAAGCGTTTTTCGGAGCAACTCAACATGTTACAGACTATGGCCACGAGCGAGCAAGAGCAAACCGAAACTTTAACTTATTTGCGCTTCGAACTGAGCAAGCACCGCACCAACTATGATACGATCGATTCGACTATCATCGAGGAAGCATGTGCAGAGATTAAGACTGTGCACGGTGTGTTCGTGGAAGACTGGTTTATTCCTTCATACGAAGTGAGCTTTGACGAGTTTGATGCGTTTAGTAAAGGCTCATATGGGTCTGTGCATCGTGGAACGTGGTTGGACTCGAATGTGGTCATCAAGAAAGTGATTCTTCAACCAGATGAGGATACGTACGCATTGTTTAAGCGAGAAGTAGAGATTTGGTTCGGGCTCTTCCACCCACACGTGGTTAGACTGTTTGGTGCATGTCATGTTGGTGATTACCCATTTTTTGTGTGTGAATTCGCTGGGAATGGACAGCTTGATTCATATTTGAAGGAACATCCAGACGAAGTATGGACCAAGTTGTATGAAGCAGCACTGGGACTGCAGTACTTGCATTACCGTAACATAGTTCATGGCGACCTCAAGTGCAACAATATTTTGGTTGGAAGTGATGGTCTGTCGAAACTGACAGACTTCGGGTTAAGTTTGGATAGCAAGAGTGAAAAGAAGCACGACACCCATGGTTCAGTTGGTGCAGTTCGATGGAAAGCTCCAGAATGCCTAGAAGGTAAATCCCCATCGTTTGCTTCGGATGTTTATTCGTTTGGAATGTGTATCGTGGAAGCTGTCAGTGGAGAGTTTCCATGGGGAAATGCACTTGCTAATGCTGCTGTGAAGCGCCTCGTCAAGAGAGGGAAGCTACCTCATCAGTCTGCAGATTTTGAAGCTGACCAATGGCAGTTGATCACACGGATGTGTAAATTTGATCCCAATGAGCGACTACAGATTCACGAAGTGGTCCAGGAGCTCAAGGAATTAGCTAAGGCTTAAGCTTAACTAAGCCATGACTCACTGTAACAGGATAACGGTAACGTGAATATTTTATCAAAGCATCCTGGTCGTGCTTTCAGTGGGCAAACATCAATGTCAAATGTATCCTTGCACAAACTTTGCATCCGGAGCAATGAGAGCCCGATGATGACAAAGGTATAGGCAGGAAATGATTCTGCATAGCATCATAACGTAACATTACGCAAACCGCCATGATTCCCTGATATTGACTGACTAAACAAAATATGAGATGTATTCGAAGTTAATTGCGAATTAACCTCTACACACCCTTTTGCGTATGTTTAAATGAGCTTGGAGTCAAACAATGAGCTCGGCGATTCTGAACTGACAGCACTCATTGTAGTCTAATAGATGGTCGTGACTTCCAGTGACATCGCCATCGTGGACGAATGAGCGCAGTGGATATTGATGATATGCGAGTGAAAACATTGCAGCACATTGTGACCCGTATTGGCTGAAATCTCCACGTATGTTATGTGATGTACTACTGCGTATTGCTACACCTCTTCGATCGTCATAGCATGAACAGAAGTCGGTAAATCGCTCTTATCTCCGATCGAAACGGTAGACATCAATGATTGAGGTGCATGCTTCACTGAATTCGCCCTTGTGAGGATGATTCATTTGGTCATGTGTTCGAAGAAATTTGATTCGGCGTCGATGTTGCAGCGAGGTGTCTGAGGCGCTATCCTCGGGGAAATTCCTTATATGTGCGTAAGATAGAACTATGGTTTACTTGAATCACCCAAACGTGGTCAAGCTGCATGGCATTTATCCACATAACTCTGAGCCTTTCTTTGTTTACGAGTTTGCTTCGAACAGAACATTATCAAGCTATGTAGAGAATCACGATAGCTCTTCCTATGTATGGAAGGTGCTTTATGGCAGCAAGCGGTGAGCTATCATAATGAACGTTGGTAAATGTTGCTGTAAAATTTTACATGAAGTAAAGCTATTTCCACTGAAACCAGAGAGCATAGTTGGCACAGATCATGTTTGAATTAATCACGAATGCACCTTGTAGTCATGACGCACTTGTCAAAGTCCATTCAGTTGATTACGTTTTGGCTCAGCGAAAATAGCAAACTATCGCTTCCATGGATAATATACGCGTGGTTTAATATATAGAGAAGCAACATCAACTAAATGCCTTCCTTTGTGAGTTCGTTCTCTACATCATGTCTATGAAGGGTCAATAGGATTTTTTAGTTATTGCTTGTCATCGCACAAAAACTGTGACTCCAAGTTTTAATATTCTCGTGATTGCGAGTATATACTAAGGTCTATCCGAGATAATAAGCGATCTCTAATTTTCTGTTTTATATTTTCAAGTTTTTGCTATGGCGTTCAATATTCTACCAAAATATTCTACATTGACCTCTTGCTCTTTACAACTTTCAAGCATAAAATTTGGATACGAATAGCAGAAGTTATGGCCAAGAACATTTATTCATCCAAATCGAGAGGAATTTCGTCAGCAACCGCGAGAGATTTTTTCTCAACTTCCACCCAGTGAGCCATATATCGCTGCCACATATGCTCATCAAATACATCCAAAGCATCCTAAGTATGCTTCTCTACATCTGACAATGAAAAATTTACGTTGTGTTTTGCCACGTATCCCTTCACATGTGCCCACACCATTTCAATTGAATTCAACTCTGGATGTCCAGCTGGCAGAAGTAGAATGTTACAGTTGAACGCTTTCGCCAAAACCGACACTTGGCAAATTGGTTTGGGGTCGTTTGACTTACACAGCCTTGCTAGTTCTACTCTCGTAAGTGTCATATACGATCGTGCTGTTCTTCATCATAGAATGGCTCACCGCTTTCAAGCTTCATTCTAATGGTTACTACTGTTTGAGGACTGATGTCGAAGCACGCTGGTGTTCGTCTACAGGACGAGAAACACTGGCAACTTTTGTTGCTTGCCTCTCACTCAAAATACGTCCTACAATCATTAATTGCGACGGCAGTGTTACGGGAGATGACGCGGGAACGGCGCTTTCTCTTCTAGGCAGTTTTTTTGCCATTGCTACCGACCATGTTCGATAAGCCGTTTCTCCCAAACCACCCTACGTATTCAGGCAAATGAGTGCTTGGATCAAAGCTCTTCGTTCCCGCTTTTTCGTCAATCAGCGTTTATTTTCGAAAAAAGCGTATTTCATCCAATAATGTGGCAAATGTTTTGCTGTTTTTGGTAAAAATCGATTCGCTTATTATCTCGGATAGACCTTAGTCAAAGTCCACGAAAGAGACAAGATAACCGCTATACATCAATGATGAAACCTAGGACTTCATTGCGCAGATGTGTGCAGGCGATCCGCCACAATATTTGGTGATGGACGTTGTGGTGACTAATCTGAAGTTGCATCCCGGAGAAGATATCTCAGGTAGTATTGATGCGAATATGGATGTATGTGAGATTGGCAAGATAAATGGTTGAGAGTGTCAGCTCTCGCACCATCTTCTTTTCAAAATGTAGTGGCCCCTTTCGTGTTGATTCATAGAGGTCGTTGCACACTGAGTTGGCACTGTATTTCGCCCCCTTCAACTTTGATCAGTAGCTTCTACATCAGCAGCACTAGGTCTCTTTTATCTACACAACTGCAATGCTATGTATGGCGATATATGGCACGAAACTATACTTGTCAAGTCTGACTCACAGGTTGATTCATAACTATCTTGTATGGGAACTATTGTATTTTACTTTGAACGACGATTCTTCCTGGTAATAGCACCAAGACGAGCAAAGCCATTAAATGACCCAAAAATGCCGCGATGTCTCGTTTTCTCTCATTGTTCTCGATCAGGCTAGCATGGACCCGGGATTTTTTTGCTTTGGCATCGTCACCTCTATGCTTTCCAGCGTATTTAGCTCATGATCTATGCAGAGCATGGCTCGTGTTAAAGTGCCACTATCATTCGTTATCAGATCCATAAAAGGGCGCATGATATGCTTAATCAGACATAGAAATTCTTCCTTCGAACAGCAATACAGCAAAAGCGTCGCCATTAATCTACCAGCAACTGACTCTGCAACTACACTCATCCAAACTAGAAAGCAACTGATGTCTAATCCAACGGAAACAATTGCGATAAATTCAGCGAGCAATCTCTAGCTCATTCCTGGATTTGAGGCAACTGAAATACGTCAGTCATGCAGTCATCGTTTCTGTTCCTTTTCGCGGCAGCAGTTGCCAATGCGTTCCAGCCATCTGATGCGCTACCGACGTTTTCCGCGAAAATCCTTGTCGATAAGGCGACGACCCTCTGCACATCGATCAAACCCACGCAACTCACGCAACTCCATCGAGCGATTCAGAACTCTGACGATGTCTTTGAGCAACTGACGCTGCGTCAGAACCGTGAATCCATGGAAGAGTTCCTTGTGAATGAAGAGCCAGGCAACCAAGTGTTTGTCGAGATTTTTGGTGGTAGTGTCGACGCTGTAAACCAACGGATCCTGGAACGTTGTCCGCATGGAATCACCACGAGTGCTACCACTACTGCCACATCATCGATGAATGTATTGACTAAAACGCTCCTGCGAGGTAGTAGTGACGAAGCAACATCCGTTGAGGAAGCCACACCAGTGGTAAGGAAAGTCGTCAACTCGGGGGATCCATCCAACCGGATCGACGTCGTGTTCATGGGTGATGGCTACACAGCGAGCCAAGAGAATGCGTTCTTCAACGATATTCAGAGACTGACGGATGAAATGTTCACTGGAGATACTTTTGCGCAGTATCTGCCACTGTTCAACGTCTGGGCAGCATATCTCCCCTCGGAAGAAAGCGGCATTGGGGTCGGCGGTACTCCGAAGAACACTGTCTATGGGCTATATCGAGGTATGAAATGGAATCCCTTCAGGCACACGTGAGAGTATATTCGCCTATCCAGCTGACTTGTATTTTCATTTGATCTTGAGCAGATGGTACCGAGTTGCGCGGCGTTTACGTCACAAATCCAGACAAGGCACGCTCAGTCTGTGCGTCTGTGGGGACAAATGCCTGTGACTTCCCGTCGCTCATCGGGAATGACGACTTTTATGGTGGATTGGGTGGAGAATTCGTCATCTCCACGCGATCGGTCACCTCTGGCACCGTCGTGTTGCGGCACGAAATGGGTCACAACTTTGGGTAAATACATCCTTATCATTAAACTTGGCTGTTCAACGACTAAACGCTGATAAACCTGCATCTTCGTAGCTCTGTAGGGGAAGAATATGATGGCGGATACGTTTACTCGGGAGCCAACTCTGCCAAATCTGTCAATGCTATTACTTGGAAGCACTGGCTCACTAACCCAAGCAACCTCGTCGAACAGAAAGCGGCGCAACTCTACCAGCGACACATCTGGTACGATCTCAAGCAAGGAGCGTACACCATCACGTTCACGTCCACGGGTGCCTATAAGCGCTGGTACATTTTGTTGTCAGCGTCAGGTGTAGATACTCAAGACTCGTTGACAGTGACACTTGACGGGGTGACATTACCATGGAAGACGAATGGCTTGAAAGATCGCACATTCTACTCCTGGACGAACTCTAGCAGTGGATTCTCGGCTGGAACACATCGACTTGTCGTCAAAGGTGGTGGATCATTCACTGGGTCCATTATCAAACAGTTATGCAATGCTGTCATCTACGAGTACATGGACGAAAGCCAATACAAACTGAACGATCCAAATTACATTGGCATCTACCCAACGTTTGATATCAACAAGGCAAAGTCTTATCGCCCCAATAACGAGAAGTGTTTGATGCGCAACATGACGTCGACGTCTTTCTGCAGCGTCTGTCAGGAAAATATGTGGCTCAAGTTCATGGCGCGTGTGGAGTTCATTGATGAAGTTGTTGTATCCGGAAAAACAGTGGAGGTGAAGGTCATTCCACTGGGTCAAAAACGCTCCGCCACCGACGGTTTTGTGAGTTCGAATCCAACGGTGGCTGCCGCGGAAAAGTATACCGTACAATGGTTGAAGAACGGCGCGGAGGTGACCAAGTTCCGAGATCAGTTTATTGTGGATCTCACTGGTCAACCGACTGGCAATTGGATTGTTCGAGTCAAGTTTACGACCCCGAATGTACGCTTGGATCCGTCTAATTACATGCAATCCGAGAAGACGTTTGCTATCTGAGATGGTAGTATGTGAAAAACATCTGCCAAGTTCCAGACAGCCTTGGAATTCCTTGGTACAGAAAACCAATAATCATAATTTTGATGTTGTACGTTTGTCATTAAGTACTGCTTCATCTTCATCCGCGCTTTCAGTGTGTTTCAAAAATGCCCCCCTTTTGCTGTCTTCGCCAGTCAAAATGAGCGTAACAGACAATATACTCAGAAATTTTATAGATTGTATTTCCGTTGTACTGGGTTTGCTGGATTCGATTCCACAATCTCGGCACGCTGTTTGCTCCATACTAACTTCGGAGGCAGACGATTGCTGTCAAACAGATGTGCGTTTGGTACACGACTCGTCAGCAGCCGGAAATTTCTCGTAATCAGCAGCGACGTCAAGTCAATTAAAGACTTGGGGACGTCACGGCCGTAGCCATTACTGCGTTTTTCCACGCGGTCATAAGCAACTTCGAGTGGGATGTCCAAACACACGACGTGAGTGTCAAAGCCGGCGGCTTTTACTTGGTCGATGATCTTGGCGTAGCTGGTGAAGCTCTTGCCACTACCATGGAGGATGATGTTCTTGCGACACATGATGGCACTGTACAAATTCTTGTTCAGGATGAATTTCGCCTCATCTCGACACATCTGGTAGCGCATTTGGGGACCAGGAAGCACCTGCTTCTGCGTGGGCGAACCAGCTACTCGAGGTTCGTTGCCCAATCCGATGTTGAGCATTGCGTGATAGAACTCGGGTAGCAACGCGATGACGTCGTCGACATCAAAGTTGACGAAATCTGCCAGTGTGAGTTGTCCCAGCGAGTCAAGATGGCTCAAAATGGTTGATTTCCCTGCACCTGGGATGCCGATAAGCAGGATGAATTTTGGAAACATCACACCTTCTGGCTGGGAGGTGTACAGTTGATGAGCGATTCGTGCGTGCAAACGTAGTCGTTCTTTAGAGAAGTAGCCATCGGCATTGGCATGGATTTGTGACGTGGACATCGGTGACACTTGTGGCACGAGATCTGCATCAACAGTGTCGTCGCTGGATATCATGCTTTTTGTATCACCATTACTCGATGATCGTTTACTGTCGTTCGTAATCGACTGGATATCTTTAGTACTGACAATTTGAGCAGAGCGAACAAGCAGTAGCTTCTCCACCTCGGCATCGACAGCACGTGTAAAACTCCTCGAAGAGCCTGTGTCCAGTGTTGACCGTCGCGTTGTATCGAGGAATAGTGGTCCACATGTCTGTAGTTCCCTGATTCGGAAACCTCCTCTCCGAAGATCGTCTAAAAATCCATCGATCCGTGCCGGTTCATTCGCGAGATGCGCAAACACTGGTGCGTTAGGATCATTTCCTATATCGCTGTCATCCTGGCAAAGCACTTCGGCATCGTAGGCTGCCAACAGCTCCTGCAATTCTGTGGGTGGATGATGCGGATTGCGTTCGATCTGCACCATGATCTGCGATCGCAGCACCAATTTGTTGCTTTGCGCGCATGACTTCATACTTGTGATATGGAAAAACGTCACACACACTAGTGCCTTCAGTCGCTTCTTTAGTCCAGGGATCTCACGATCTTCTAGACGACAGGAGATTGTTACGCGGGAGAGTTCAGGTACGACGGTCGGTCGCACACAAAGCCCCAAAATATTTTGATCAGCAAAACCAAAGACGTCTGCGATCTGCGCCAGTGTACCTGCATGCATATGTAATACAATATAAAGGGATAGCATGAGTGCCTGTTTATCAATAAGCTGTTTACTCATTGTACTTGTTCGTTACCAGGTCGATTGACCACGAGGGCTGAGATGATGCGCTCTTTATGGGCATTAGACGGATCGGATAGATAGTACACGCGTCTTGGAGTCTTCGTCACGAATGTTTTCTTCGGTGACACGCGTGGATTCGTTAGTGATCCGTGCCATGAAGGTCGCCATCGCCGCAGCGACCGGCATAGCAGCAATGCTGGCATCGCCATTTGACTTGTGACAACATCAACCTTCGATATACAAACAGGCTTTCAATAAGATGCTAATGGCCATTAAATCGAGGGAATGATAGCTACGCAGTTCATAATGATTGGATATAATTCAGGACTTATCATGAAAATAGGTATACATTATTGGCTAAAATAACTTTTAATTTAGGACCACCAGTGTTAGATTTTATGGCAAAAGGTACGCTACAACAAACTGCTATTTTGCGGATTGAATATATTGATTAATTTGATAATAATAATAATATGCTTAAAGTAAAATAATAGCTGGGCTGTTGGCAACACACCATTGACAAGCGACTGGAAGAGCTACGCACAAGCGCAACGCCTCATAGGAAGCAGACAGCACAGGCCCAACCATGCCGCTCTACAAGCAAGTGCTACTGACAAACCTCAAGTCCACGCCAAAGGACGTGGCCAAGGTCTTCCAGGAGTGTGCGCAGATCATCACCAACAATGGCGGCGTCATTCGATCCACGGAGAACCGCGGCGAGAAGCGTTTTGGGTATGGCATCGAAGATCGGCGATGGGGTGAACTGCAGCGTCACTACGAAGGGAAGCTGGTGGTCTCGCAGTTCAACACGTCGCCTGCGATCCTGAATGAGGTCGAGCAAAAGCTAAAGAATAGTTTCCCAATTATTCGATTCCAGACATTCAAGATCCGTGATCCGATTGATACACTAATGAACACCCGCCAATCACTCTCTGCGATTCAGGAGATGCTGAAGCCCAAAACCAAAGAAACGCTCGCTGCTGCGATCGATGAGCATACAGCACGTGCACAGGGCGCCGACGATTTCTCTCCGGAAGATCTCATTGACACGGAAGAAGAAGAGGAACAGGCGCAATTCAAGCAATACATTCCTGAGTGGAAGCGTGACGCTCTGTTCACGCCCTCTCCACCAGACCACCTCAAGAAGTAGAACAAGTTTGTTGCACAAGAGTCATTGCAGACGGATATATCCATTCACAGTGGTAAACGGAGTGAGAAGCTGCTGATGTTGCACAGAACGTGTGTGCTTACCATCACAACAACATCCACGCTGTGTTTGATGGGTAGGTGGGCGTGGATAGAAATAATAGACACAATAACACGAGAAAAAGACGTATACATACACAAGTACAGGTGTGGCAGTGACCGTCTCGAATCGTCTTCATCGCATTGTTGAACCTGTTTCTTTTGATTGCTAGCATGTGATGTGTAAAAGTACCCAGAAGGTCCAGTGCATCAAACGGCAGTAGAGTTACACATTTCGCATCCTCTAGGAGCGTCGATCGATGCGTTCACATATATATTTTTTAGTTCAGTATCTTTATGAATGATGACAATAAATGCATGCCTCCTACGTCCAAACTGGGTGCATAACAAGCTATGGCGGCCAGTATGCTTGTGTATGTATTTTCCCCCCTGTTCTGATCACCAATACCAGCATCCAAGAACCAAGAAAGCACTCGACATTTTCTTCTCACCTTTTTCTTCGTTATTATAGTATTTAGCACCATCTAGGTTGGATAATGGTTCGGCTTACTGAATTGTTGCAAGACGTTAACCCGCCCACTCGCACCATTTCTGTCGCTTCAACCACCCACTTATCAAACGCGTCTAGCATAGCCTCGTTATTACCGACCACTTCTTCTGTAACTGTTTTACTTGTTTTTTTGTAATTCCTTCCGCAATTGGTTGCAGAAATCGTCGTCAGCGTCATCGACATCCCAATCATCCTGCCACTGCTGCTTGATGTGTGCATCTTTCTCCTCGGCCTGTGCGTTCCAATCAGCATCTTCAAACTCTTCAAACTCGTCGTCTTCCTCGGTAACGATGATCAGCGATGGAACCTTCTCCACTGGCTGGCCATCCTTCCCCACGAACGACTTCTTCTCCCCCACTTTGCTCATTCTTGCTTGTCTTCCTTGTTGTCCTATGCAATGTTTCCTCTTCCAGAAAAGATATGGCTTTTTACATCAGATCTCGTAATTACGCGTATTTTTACGTGTTACCTTCTAGAGACATTCCTGCAACATTCGATGCGAGTACAACAACATTGTCGTTGAGGTTACGACGTTTGCGTATCATTAGCAGAAATTGCCTTCAAGCGCAGCGGTCATGTGGGTCTCGTCCTTCGCTGTGGATGGCGCTGCTGCTTCACATACTAGTGGTGATGCAAGTACCGTAGATATTCAGACGCAACTGGTGAAGGCGCATGTATGGGGGTCTGAGTCCGTTCCTCTGACGAAGGAGCAACACCAACCAGCTGAACGTCCTTCTACTATCACACCAGCCGACGCATTGACACTCGTCAGTACGGCAAATATTCAAGTATTAAAGCACTTACGTTTGGTCAATGGGTCGTATGTGCGGCTTAGCTACCAGAAAAAGAGCCACATTGGACGGCTACTGCTGACGAGTGCGGAGGATGTGTACACAAGTTCAGACAGAGAGCAGAACGAGAATGCAAACAACGACGGCAATGGCGTCATTGGTGAAATCACTATTTCACCATTGCTGGCCTTTAATCTGGGCATCCCACTGCATGCAATCAAGGCCACACACGTATCTGTAACGGTATGGCATCAACCATTTCGTCGATAGTATCTAAAATGTGTTTACTGACATTGCTATTTCATTCGTACAGGTGTCGATTCGCCCAGTGTTGCCGCAAGAACTCGGTATTGCAGTGGACCCAGTCGCTGGACCTTCATCTTTCCGCAGGAAGAGCCAAGAACAGCCAGCCCACGCAGCGTACGCGATGATTGCACCGTTGATGAGTTCCAGCATTTCGCGTCGACAACACGCCATTATGCAACAGCGAGATGGTCTTCTGGAATCGATACGTAGATTCTTTGCGACTCCACAGGTGCTACAACAAGGTGACATTTTTGCTGTGACATTACACGAGACGACTCGGTCGAATGTGCCAGCCAATACCATCCCCAGAACAAACGAATACAAGCCGTACAAGCACGTGGAGATTCCATCGTCGTATCTCGCGGAAAGTCAAGATCAGGCAAGTGTGCTGATGCCGCCGACGCTATCGCTCGATACTTCTTTGGTCTTCTTTCGCGTAGAAATGCTGGAAAAAGAACCGAACAAAGCATTAGCATGGAGTGTGTCAGATGCAACGGAGTTAGTACAAGCGACATCGATTTCGGCTCAAGCTCCTTCTGAGGAGCCAATCAAGAGATTTTTAGCATACTGCCAACATCACAGCAGCCATATACCTTTGCTGCCACTAGAGACTCAAGTGCAGTCAAAAGCACTGAACCAGCTGTATGAAATGCTATATCCATCACAACTATGCGAAATCCCAGTATCCGTTCTGCTCAGTGGTCCTCGTGGAGTCGGCAAGACAACACTTGTTCATCAGGTCGCAAAACACCTGGGAGTGTTTACGATCGAAGTTTCTTTTACAGAACTGACTGGCCAATCAGAATTGCACTTGTTGGAAAACGTTCGCGAACAAGTAGCGAAAGCGCAAGCTCTATCTCCATGTCTGCTCTACATTAGTCGCTTTTTCCCTGTGGAGAAGGACAATGAAGAAGCTGAGCTTCGTATTGGTGCCGTCTTGACCGAATGCATTCGAAATTTGAGTCAGAGCCACCACAACATCCCTCTAATTGCTTGTGTCGAAGATGTAAATGAAGTGCCCAAGTTCATTCGGCAGTGTTTCTTGTACGAAATGCAACTCGAAGCACCTGATCAGTCTGGCCGGCTCGAATTTCTTCAGCATGCATCTGCCTTGGCGAGTTTGCATGATGATGTCGATCTCAAGGAAATTGCTCAACTAACTGCCGGCAGAACATGTGGCGAGTTGGCTGCACTGGTGGCTGATGCAGGTGCATTAGCTATAGAAAGAATTATTGAGGGAACGTCTGAAGACGAACTCATAGAGAAACTTGCACTTTCCGCCAATAACGATGAGGGTGCTCCAGAAGCTTTATGTTCAATTACTACAAATGACATCCAAGAAGCCATCAAAAAGCAGCAAGCACTGTCGTCTTCAGCAAAGACTGGCAACGCGTCGATTCCAAATGTAAAGTGGGAGGACGTTGGTGGTTTAGAAGATGTCAAGGAAGAGATTCTGGACGTTGTGCAATTACCTATCAAGCACCCAGAACTCTTCGCCAGTGGGGTTCGACAACGGTCGGGAATTTTACTATATGGACCACCGGGAACAGGTAAAACGTTGCTTGCGAAAGCAATTGCCACGGAATGCAATTTAAACTTCCTCAGCGTGAAGGGACCAGAACTGCTCAACATGTACATTGGTGAAAGTGAGAAAAATGTCCGTCAAGTATTTGCCAAAGCTCGAAGTTGTCGACCATGTGTGTTGTTCTTTGATGAGCTTGACTCGCTAGCTCCTATGCGTGGCCGTGGATCCGATTCTGGCGGTGTTATGGATCGTGTTGTGTCACAACTGCTCACAGAAATAGATGGACTCAGTGGTAGCTCCAGTGGCAGCGACCAAGTGTTTGTGATCGGTGCGACGAACCGTCCAGATTTGCTCGAAACGGGTTTGCTTCGTCCAGGCCGCTTCGACCGGCTGTTATATTTGGGGATTTGCAATGAAAAGGCTGCACAGATGAAGGTGGTGCAAGCGTTAACGCGGAAGTTCACGTTGGCACCAGATGTGGACTTGGAAGCCGTGGTTGAGAATTGCCCATTGAACTTTACTGGTGCAGATTTCTACGCGCTCTGTTCCAGTGCATTAGCAGCTGCATTGAAAGATCGCGTGCTCGCGCTTGATCGACAAATTGGTACGGTGCTTGCTTACTCTTTTTCGATTTTGTTTGCTGAGTTTTGTTCTGACCTTTGTATATTTACGATTACAGAAGAAATCAATGCCGCCGATTGCTACTCTTCCAGTCCCATGACTGTGCGTACTTTACTCAGTCGTCTTCCTCAGGAGGAGCTACTAGTACCTGTAGGGCAGGAGCACTTCCTCTCGGCATTAAAACAAGTGGTGCCGTCGGTATCTCCAGCCGAGTTACGCCATTACGAAAAGCTCAAGGAGCAATATAGTTCAAAATAAACGATAAATAAAAGGTGGGAACGACTTTCTTTGCTTGGTTCTGTGATTCTTTGCTTATGCAATTCTCAGAAGCGCCGACAACCTCAGCTCAATCTGTTTCTGAGTTTGTCTAAACTAATTGGAGGACGAGATCTTGAAAAGTCGCGGGGTCTATCACGTTGTCTATGCATTATTGAAGAGCACACCTTAGTGAATCAGATCATCGCAACTGTCCTGTTGGAATGAGTTTTCTGACGAACGAGCATGGTACAACGGGACGTCGACGCATTACGCAGATATCAAACGAGGAGTGGCGGAATGCACTGTTACAACAGATTCAGGAGAAGCAGCAACGTCAGAAACATAGTGACATCGAAGAGCAATGGCAAGAGAACGACAACGACCATCACAACAACACTTTTGGTAGCCCCGCCAAATCAGTCGACAATGAGAGCAGGAATAACAACGACAATACTAGTTATAACTCGGACATGACAATGAAACAAAGCGATCATCCGCGCATGGGGAGGCGAAGTGTACAGTATATGTCGAACGACGAGTGGCGTGAGGCACTGGAGCAACAAATACGAGAAAAGAAACAGCGTGAGCAGCAGCAGAAACAGCAACAAGATGAAGCCGACACTTTTTTCCCATCAGAACGATCCCAGAGCGCTCCTCACCAAATTCAAACGGATCTGCAATCGTGCGAACGAGACCAAGAGCCAGAACGTGCGTCCACGACTTCTTCAGTGGTGAAAAACCAGTCGGTGACAGGTGCAGGTGCTCGACGGCGGGTGGTGCATCAGTCACGAGAGGAATATTTGAAGGATTTACAAGACCAAATGGAGCAGAAGAAAGTGAGTGTGTCATGTGTTGTTTATTTGTTTGACGACGATTACTGATGACTCGACTTTATGGGGTGGGACTATTGATGGAATGACAGCGATTGGAACAGGAGGCAAAAGCCAAACGCTCCAAAAATCACCGAGATCAGGACGACGATGATGAGTTTCCACCTGGACCTGCACTGAATGATACAGTTGCAGTGAAACAACTTGTCGAGAATCAGCATAATGAGCAAACAAGTTTGCAGATGAGTAACAATCAACCAGAAGATGTTATTGACCAGCCATCATCTACGCAAAAAACGATTACTTCAAGCGCTACTCCTGATCCACATCCACCTTTGCTGCCGACGGCAGACCCCACTGCTATCGCCAAGATTGTGGATTTCTGTGAAGAACTCAAGCGTCAGAATGAGGAAGTGAAGAAACAGCTTGTCGAGCAGCATTCTGTGCTTGCAAGTTTGACAACAAGCCTCCAGCAAGCAAATGACAAGTCTGAAACGATGCTAGTACCAAATTCGATATTAAAAAGAGCCCAAGCAGAAGTCAATCGCTCTGTAAGCATGAAGAGTACGGCGAAGAATACAAAAAGCAGTCAAAAAGAAGAGAAATTAGCTGCTGATCGTGTTTTGCCAGAAGCTAGACATATAGAAACAGTAAGATTATCTCAGCCAATTATAAGACCAAGGTTTTCCCGTGGTGCCAGCAAAATTCCATTCCCACCGAATCTTCGCGATGCATCGTACACCTCGACCAGAAGAGAAGATGAAGTTGGTGCGGCAGAGTTGAAAGTGCCCGAAAAATCTCCATCTCAAAATGAAGGAGCAGTGAACAAAGAAGATAAAGCTGAGGACGCAAAACAAGGACGGATCGATAATGCTTCTTGTGGTAGCGAAGAAATGCAAGAAGATCAGCTAGTACCACCATCGAAAGCTGATTGGGATGAAGAATCGAGTGAGAATCAGCAAGCGGAACGAAGGAGTTCTTACTCGACAAAAAGTGTTGGTGTGATGGAGCAGACAGATCTATCAGACAAAGCGAAGGATGAGAGACATCAAGAGGACGATCGAAAGGACGTGGAAATGGAAGAGGAGAAGGAAGTTCCACTAGGAGCGGACAGTAAACTGGTACCCTGTGATCAGAAAGAAGAACTCGTTGATGATGATGAAGAAGAAGAAGGAGAACTGACGCACTGCACGTCAGCTGTAGTACTCGATGGACCAAGCACACTGCTCTCACTCGATCGATCGCCTTCAGATATTTTCAGATGACAATAGACTATTCACATTTTCCTAGCAAAAAAAAAGAACATGAATCTAATTTTTCTATTTACTATCGAACGTAGAATTCACCCGACGTGCGTCAGCGACGATAGGAGCGTGACCGTGATCGATGTCGACTGCGACTTCTGCTTCTTCTCGTTCGGCTGCAATGTCTACGTCGTCTCCTCTCTGCGCTCCTACTTCTACTATACCAGGACCTGGAGGTTCTACTTCTTCTCCTGCTACGCGAACGCGTTAGTTCGTATGAACTGCTTCTTCTACTACTTCTACTACTTCTACTACTACTCCTATCGCACTGACTATCCAGTGACCGTTTCCTCGTTCTACCTCTACTTTCTTTGCTTGAATGCTTGTCCTCGTCCTGCTCTTCTTGCGATGGTTTTCTTTTCTTTTCTCTTGCTTTCTCGCCCGCCATTTGCACTTTTACCGGTTTCCCTAAAATCTCCATGCCTCCTTTCGCCTGATATGCATCCACTGCACGCTGCGCATGCTCTGGTTTCTCAAACTGAACGAACGCAAACCCTGGCGGCTATTAAGACATTCACACAAAATACAAACAAAAGAATTCAGTCCAGAATGCGTCATTACCCAATGGCAACTACGACAGATTGAGTCAACGTACTCTTCTTGCAATCCAGACATTGTGAATCACACCGAATCGCGCAAAAAGCGTCTGGAGATGCATCTCATTCGCCTTGGGGATCAAATTTCCCACGTAAATGCGGCATAGTGCCTCCTCATCACCCATCTTCTGCTGCCCATGTTGGTATACTATTGATCCCATTGCAGCGCGTCAACCAAAGTGCTTTTCAGAGCTACAACCGTTTGACCCATCAAATTTGATATTTACAAATAAATACTTTAAAGTCTCTATAATTTAATTATCCCATTAAAACCGGGTGTGATGGGACGGCATTGAATCCTATAACAAACGGTGGAAAGACACCATGTATCCAACGGAAAGATCCAGGAACCACCCATTACCTGATTTTAGTACTTCAGATATTACTAAACCAAGGGCTAATACCTGATACTATTGCCATTCTTTCGTAAAATTGCGCGAGCGGGGGCGTCGTGGGGTCGTGGAGACCGCTGGTCTGTCTCTTGGAAAGCACCTGATGGCCGCCCATTATTATTTTACTCTTTCTCATTCGCTAATTTAATCATAGAAGCTTTCTGTGGATGATTCGATCATTTCCAAAATTTCCACCCTCTTGCTCAGCTCCTGTGTTGAGCTCATTTGCTCTTTTACCAATTTGCAGTCGTGATGTGGCAAGTGGACATCCCGGCCGCGTGTGCGCATCGCGATCTTTCCGCCATTGTAGCTCTTGGTGCACTTCTATTGTTACTTTTGCTCCTGCAACCGCTGACATCAGTCGTGGCGTACCCAGAGATACTGCTATTATTCGCGATCGCCTGCAGCCACCACCTCATGCAGAACACGGACGTGCGTAAGCGTGAATGGGAACAAATGTCACGTGTGGCATCACGTATGGATGACAACCAATCGACGCAAGTGCTCTGTATTAGTCAGCAACAACAACTACAGCACGAAGAAGAACTTCATCAAGAACAAGACCGTGTGAATGGATGGAAAGGGAAGGATGAGGAATCAGTGGGGTCCGATTCCACGTCGGATGCGTCGGATATGGCTTTTTTGACGACATCGTCAATGGGGTACGGCGAAATGGACGACGACGAGCTCAAGCACATGTTCCTCACGTCCAGCATTTGCATGTCTCGATACTCAAGCGAGCAACAGCGAAACGTGCTCTTCTCCCATGCCACTGGTCCAGTTGAAATGCGTCGTAGCACCGTGTAAGTTCAATGTGTCAATGCGCTATTGAGTGAGGTCTTCGTTGTCTGACTGTTGTGTCTGTGCAGTGTGCATCTCTTTCGCCCTTGGAAGCACTGCACTCTTCAGCTTTCGCTACTCACTGGAGAGCTCTTCGTGCATGAACCCACGAAACTGAAGACGACGGTGATGCAAATCTCGCACTTCACTGGCGCGACCATTCATAGCAAGCGACGCAATACATTCACGGTATGAGTGCCCTCATCATAATCTTTGTACTTCTTGCCATGATAACTGACAAGAGCATCATGAATTCAGGTGATGATCTACGGTCAGCCACCATTGCGATTTCGGACTGCCACCATCCAAGACACCGAGTTATGGGTCAGGACACTCGAATACGCCAAAGAATGCACATGGCACCTATGGTCATGAACATCGAAAGCGCGTAGATGTTCAATCGTTGTCAGTCTTCTGTGTACTTGTCGGTTAATCGTTGAAGTGGCGTACTGTTTTTATTTATTCCGAACTCCCCCTAAAATTGCAACAAATCAAAACCATCATTCTCATTTTTGACGATCTTTACTATCACTCTGCTTTCGTTGCGTAATCAGGGGGGAAACTTTTACAAGTTCTTTTCCCTTTTTGACGGCAAAGTTGGAAGAGAACCACCATGGAGAATGCGGGCAATGGACGCGAAGCGACCAATGATGGCGGGTTGCAGAAGGATATCGAAGCGCTGGAACGCGTTCTGTTTCGTCTCGCAAGCGTCACGGATGACCGCATGCTCGTGGTGCTGCAGTCGCTTCTCCCGCAGCTGCTACGTCTATTTCCACGTACATTGGCAACTCAGCTCGAAGTGCAACTCAAGGATAAGGTAAAAGTACTTGGACAGTGAACATTTGTAAAGAATATGAATAATCAGATTTGTGACTGAATATCGCAGATCCTGGAGGTGCTGAGTCACGTTAAGACGCGCCTACAGGCCATGAAAGACCCGCATATGCCACTGGAAGCTTTGGGGACCCTCTTGGGTGAATCGGATGAGATGTCGGTGTTTACGACCAGTTTCGCCTTGCTTTTTATTGGTAAAGAATGATGAGTACGTTGCTTCTGATGGTGTAACACCATCACTAAATACATATATGTGTGTATATGTGTAGAACTCGGTTTTGCCGCTGCGACATTAGAGGAAAGAGCTCGAGTAGTTGCTACAACCTTGAAATCACTTGCCAAATGGACGACCCCACAACAGGAAGCTTTCTTCCGCTTACTACTTCAAGTGCTCCCCGCTAGTGCCAATGTCATTTACAAGCCAGCCTCAATAGAGAAAGAAACAACTGATTCGTCATCGGATGTTGACATGACCAAAACTGAAGATGAAGAGGATCTGAACGTTGATATCCTGTTGGATTTCCTTCTTGACTTCATTTTGTACGAGCATCAGTCGACCACCTCCGCTTCTACTGCGGCAGCTGCCACGGCAAATCAGGTGACAGAGGTGTATGGACTTATGTCTCCTCGCCTGGAAAGGCTGCAGCGTGTGGTGAAACCAGGAGAGTATTCGAAAGAAACGCTTTATGAATGTCAGTTGAATGCGCTTAAGCTTGTAAAAGCATTAGCAATTCCGAGCAAGAAGAAATATGTGCATTATCTTGCAGGAAGTGCCTCGTTTCACCATGCTATTAAATCGTACTGCGAAGAGCAGCTGTCAAGAGTGCTCAAATACGAAGAAAGTGAGTTAGAAGACACCGTGGTCGTGCGTCGAATAATATCATTAATACTTGGGAGTCAAATGGCGCAGAGCACAGGCACTTTTGAGGGTCAGGATCTGTTATTGCTGGGGAATCGTAAGCGCATTGCGGATCCAAGTATCCTTCAAGCGTTGACCCTGCTTACAGCTTCCAAAGCCGCGACAAATGTGCAACCAATGATGTTGCAATTGTTATGTCAGCTGATGTTTGGAGTGGAGTCTTCTCGGCCTTCCAACGTGGCCAATAAAATTAAACTGGCTGGCGTGGGATTATGTCAATGGACGTTGCATAATTGTGAGCTTTCCTATCTAGAGAAGTTACTTGGACCAGTGCTATTCCCTACACTATTGAGAGTACTGATGGAACAGAACAACGACAGTGATCGTGCAAACCTTTCATTTGTTCGCGAGTTTCATCATGGTATCTACGAGAGTATTGGTTTGATTGGCGTACGGTTTCCAGTAATTGTGGCAGCTTCTGAACAAACTTTTCAAGTGATCCTCGTAAGGTGTCTAGCGGAAGAAGAGCAGCGATCGGGAGTAGGTGCCAACGCCATCAAATGCTTCGAACATCTTGCCATGGCGTACGGAAAAGCAGCATCACAAGACGTACAAGCAAGCATTCGAAATGAGTTAGTCGGACTGTTGAACGGCTCCAAGCTTTTCGACGAGAGCAAGAATTACGGTCGAGTACGCGCTGCTATCGCAAGCTGGTGCGGGGAGTTATTGCGTTCCGCTGCCAATGACGATATTGCCATGCGTATTGCATTGTTAAAACTGAGCGCTGACAAGGATGAAGAGGTCCGACGATTGACAGAAAAGTCCCTCTACTGTGAGCCTTTGCCATCAATTAAAACTCTCGCGACTAGCATGCGCTCCATATTCCCACAGATGGATTTGAAGAAGAGTATGCGCGACGTGAAAATTACAGAGAGCTGTATTAATTTCTGTTTGCGTATCACGAGGGAATCTTTCAAGAATGGAGAAATGGAGACAGGTGACGAGAAACAAATTGTCGTAGAATACTTAGTTCGTACGTTTCTGGAGCACCAAGATGGCGATTATCCGTCATCAGTCTACGAAACGGCGGCATCTGCATTAGTAAATGTTTCCACTGTTGTTGGCCCAACATTGCCTGCTATCTTGAGCACATATGTCCAAGAACTGTTGAGTGCTGCATCCAAAAGCTTGGATCAGACGTACTTACTCAATATAGGCGCGTTGGTCGCGTGCACAATCGATGCGAAAGACTTTCCTATGGAGCGCATTTTTGACGAAATCATTCAGGTTATCGTGCCAATGTTTGATATCTCCTCCATACCAATCAATCAGTTGTGCGGCATTCAGTATGTGCTTGGAGCTGTGCTCGGTTCTCTTGTCGGTCATGGCAAGCAACTCCTGCGTACTCATCATGAAGCACTTGTGGCGGCATTCACCAAGACAACAGAACTTTTGGCTAACAAAGTCCAGCTTGGATCCAATTTTAATGCGTATCCAAGAGGAGAAGAAGATCAAAACGCTCCGATAGTTCTTCTTCGCAGTATAATGGACGGTGTTGGACTCGCCGGTTCCTTGAAGCTATTTCTTAGAGATGATACATATGGAAATGTGTGGTCCCAACTCAAAGTTACAACGCTGTCACAGTTACAGAAAGTTATCGAGTGGAACCTCTCTGCAGTCAGCACTGATGGTCATCTAAAACTGAAACTTGCAAACCTCAAACATGTAGCGATTCAAACGCTGGGTCGATGCACATACGGATTGCCTAATGATACGTTGAATGCAGAACTAATCTTGAGTCTTGAAAGTGTACTCGAAGCACTATTGAAACTTGGTAAGGAAATCGACCCAGAACTTCAGTTCGTGGTTGGAGAGGTGGTTGTTGCCTTAGGAACACACGATGTGACTGGCAACATACTCGATTCAACCGAGCAAACATTCAATCGGAACCGTGCTGCAGTCATCTTTTCGAAAGTGATGGCAAGCTATGCAGGCTCTACTCAGCCTGTTATCCGACGAAGTGCTGTGATATGGCTCTTGTGCATCTCTGCAGCAGGACTCACGTCAACCAAGGTCGAAGAGCAGTCAACTTCGTGGAGTATAGTGCTGCATTCATCTGCGTATTCTCACTTGCTTCTCGAAGCCCACGAGTTTTCCGTATCGATGCTTAATGATTCGAATGATGTTGCAAAGGAATGCGCTGTAAAGGGACTTGCATATCTTCGCTTGAATGCTCCCACAAAGGAGGTTGGCGATCAGTTTAGTGATAGCTTATTTCGACGTCTACGGTGCTTTCGTGCCTTCACTACGAGTTCAAATAGTGCCGCAGATGCCGAAGAGTCTAACGGAAACGTGAATCCCTCACCGATTGCGGAAACTCCAGGAAGGAGTTCAGTGAATACGGGTACGACCGTAGAAAATGCCGCGTATCGTGAAGTTAGCAATGTAGCTGCAGAAATTGGCGATCCAGAATTAATGTACGCGCTTCTCTATCTCAGCACTGCAGACCCAATTTGGCAGGCGTTTGCTGACGAATCAGCACGTCCATATGGTGTTGCACGTGCTGGGGATATGAGTTTGTTTACTTTTGCCGAGACTGACCGCAAATTTCGTGACGATATCATTGAGAAAGCTGGTCAATTGTGGATATCGGAAGAGTATGTCGAATCGAACAAATTGGTGCCGTGGTTGTATCTGCTGAAATTTCATTCCAATACCAAGGTGGCGAATGTGATGACAAATCTATGGACATTTGCGAAAGGCAAATTTATTATATCTTCCGCACAAGAGAAAAGACTCCTCAAGCAGCACTGGGACCTACTCTTCCAGTTTTTATTGTCAAAACTCGAGAACAGTCGAAATTTTAAATATCGTGAAGCAGCTTGTCTTGCGTTGATCGACCTACTTAATGGAGCTGAAGCAGAGAACATTCGTGCTGATTTCTTGAGACTCTGGAAGCTTTCATTGCGTGCTGTTGATGACATTATGGAGGCGGTTGGGTTAGCTGGAATTAAACTCTTTCGATATGTGGGGGAGTCAAGTTTGCGTGTTGCTACGACCGATGAAACTTGTCGAATAATTTTACTGCAGTTTCTGATCTCAGATGGAATTGTGAGTAAAAACACAGTTTGTCGTGCTCTGAGCATTGACCTTTTACTTCGATTAGTGAAGGCATTGGAGGCCACTGCCATGCAGGACATCTTGGCTTCGCTTCTGCTGAAACTACTGGAGTACTTGTCATCTTTGGAAATGCCTGAGCTACAATATGCTCAATTTCATGTCGAGAAGAAAGACCAACTAGAACGGCTTCGTGTTTCCCTGAGTCAAGCAGGACCAGTAGGACAACTTCTTGAGCTCGCTACGACGCGATTGAATGAACTAGCTGGAACTGAAGTATGTGTCAATATAGTGGAAGAGCTGGCGCGAGGTGTAGCAAATTTACTCAAGTTTGGGGTGGGTCTTAATACTCGTGTCGGTACTGCAAATTTCGTGGCTACGTTAGCGGTAGAGTTACCGTACGAGCTGCGAAAATGTAATGGAGCCGAGTACTTACTGACCAAAGCACTTATTCCATTTATTGGCGCCAAAGTCGCAGATGAAAATGACCAGTATGGTGATGGAGAGAGTCGATATGGAAATGTATCTGGAGCACTGTCGGATGGTTTGGTTATTCAAAGCTACTGTCGTGCTGCAGCATATCTTTGCCCTCTCGTGGATGCAACAATGGTGAAAGCATACGTTCGAGATGGGATTTTTGCATTCAACAGAGCTCTTTCAACCAATGGTGACAAGAATTCAGCGAGAAGTAATGCAGATGAAGTAACAAAGCCTACTACTTCTTCTCATGTTTACACAAGTCGATTCTTGCTCATTAGCGCTATTGCGACAAAAGAACTTGTGATGAAAACACCGCCAATCAGCGACCTTGGGACTGTTGTAACGAATGATCGTCGAAACGATTGGTATTGTACGTACGTGTTTCCCGCTGCTTTCATCGGCCAATTTGCCTCAACGGAGCTGCTCAAATCAACTTGGTTAGCTGTGTTGGAAGAATTACCACCAACAATTTTGTATTCAGAACAGTCTATCGATGCTGTGCTACGCTCAATTGCACTCTTGATTGGGCACACAGCATGGGATACAAGGAAGCAGGCTGCATCCGCCTTGCATGCATTGTTTTCAAGTTCATCAGCGTATAGATCCCGTATCTCAGCTGTCCAGATGGAACATATATGGAACGACCTGTTAGCTGCAGTGCCTGGGCGATTGTGGAAGGGAAAAGGAGCGATTCTTGAAGCTTTGGTGACTATCGCATCTCCAGAACAAACGGAAGCAAATGGTGAAAAAATTCTACAGCTTTCGGAGTTGTTAGAAGAGGAATGTCATCGTGCATGGAAGAATCGTGACATGGAATATCTTGAGAGCGCGATCGACAGTTTGGGCAAGCTATCAGCCCTACTTACAGCCTCAACTCAACAAAAGCTACGTCTAAGCAGTTTTCAGACTCTTCGTGCGACTTTTACAGGTTGGTTGGCTCGAGATCCAGCCATAGTGAAAGAGGAAACTGATGCGCTTACTCTCTCGCCACTTATGATTAAGCGCGTATTTGAAGCGCTAGCACTCATTTGGCCATCACAATTAATGGACTCAAGTTCTAACTCAGTTGAAACTAGTGCAGAGACGCTGACGTGGATCTTGGAAAGCATCAAGGTTCCGGAGTTTAATGTTTGGAGTATTCGAAAAGCGCTTTTCCAGACACTGGCAGCAGTGGTAGCAAGCGTACCTCCACGAGCTCTTACATCCTCACGCATGGTAGAATGGATTATTGAACGTTGTTGCGGTGAATATGGTGTCGGTGATGCCAAATATTCCATGATCCGTGTCGCCAGTGCGAAGGTTCTACTAGTACTCATGAAACGACAGGACGACCGGGATTTGGTGTTGCAATTATTGGTGTATCGCGAACGTGTCCATGCAGCGGTGGAGAAACTGAAATCACATGAAGAACCAACAGAGCAACACATCGCGTACGAGATGATGACGCAACTCGTACAATTGCAATAGAGAGACTAGCATTCCTGATGGAAATCATTACAGTGCAAGTACATGGACACCAGGAAACGTTTATCCCAAGCAACGACATATGGTGCTGGCACGAATGGAGCATGTGGAAGGAGGTTCTGTTATTTTAGTTGATGTAGTAATGGAAAGAGACACTCATGCTCTTCAATGTTATCAAACCAAACGGCAAGTGTTGGACCCATCTGTTTTGCATGCAACGCCGCGACTGCCCACCAAGCGACATAAAACAACCATGCGGATATTTGTTCAAGTTGGTCTAAATTTTCGACAGTAGGATCACTCGGTGAGTATGCCTAGTGAGAGTGGAGATAACACGAAGTAGATGAGCCAGATAGTACAGAAAGCGCTTGTATACATACCGAACCAAGAGCGACAAATTTGGGATCTATTGAACAATGACTCTTTGGTCCCCAAAGTACTTGGTAAATAGACGACACGCTTGGTGTCTTCAGCCTTGGTTACGTACATAAAGTGTTTTGCGTGTTAACCATGACGATCCCCGACAAAGGAAAGAAGTGAGCAGATCCACTTAACAGTTTGCCACTTCATTCCGCCGCAAATGCAAAGTGCAGTGAGGAACAAGGTCATTTGAGCCACAAATTTTACACAAGGTGCATGGTAAGAACGTTCTTTGCGGGTTGATTCGATTGGTCATGCAGAAATGGAAGAACTCGGATTGCAGAGGTGGCCAGAGACATGTTGCCTAGGTTTTCTCTCTCTCTCTTTTCGAGGGTAACGCCATCACGTTGATACTGTAGATGAGTGTAAAAAACTAAAACCAGGCATAATTGTTTAGTCTTTACCCATTGCCTCTAAACAGCACAGCCGTGCAGTCTCAAACACGTGCCCCAACTGAGTTACGTTGGCGGATGAGCAATCAGGATGGGAGATGGTGGGGATCAAGATGCAAAACTCGTTCGTGCTACCTGCTAGAGCGTCTTATGTTCGGTATTTTTTTATTTTTTCACAGGATTTTTTTTGGAAGGATATGTCAGGCGCAAAATGATGTTGGTGTTTTTTTTTCGATAGGCGCGTCATAGTCCACGGTTTGTTGTGGCTGTAAAAGACTGTTGTGGTGGTGGTATTTTTCTGTTGGTCATTAATTTAGTCAAATTCGTGCTTCAAAACACTGTAGAGTTTGGTCATGAACATCAAAGCAAAACGATTCACATTATGGAGGACTCGGATTTATAAATGCCCCCACAACACCATCGAAAATACACCTAGTGTAGATGCATGCACGCATATTGATGAATAGAGATCTGTAGCAAAAGTTGGTTGATATCAGATCAAGCGCTACTGCCCATTGATACGAACGTGTGGAGAAACCATTAGAGAAACTGTTGTGGTAACAAGCGTCAAGATCACATGGCTGATATAACGATTCCCTTAAAGATCCATTCTAGGTCGGACATTCACTTGCGCCGGATTTGCTGCAGTTGTTTTGTGGCTGGGAACCGTTTGATTAATAACATGGCTTAACGTTGCTTCGTCGGACGATGAATATGTGGATGGCATGACGCGATAATTCTTAACACGCAATATGAACCAAGTAAATATCAATGGATCGCAGCATTGCGCTATCAACCTACACGAAGTGGGTGTCAATTGTCTTCAGTCCACCATCTCAACTCCATTCATTTGCTGATAACATTGAAATGTTATTGTAGCGATGCCTGATGAGCCTCACAACAAAAAATTACGGTGGATGGCTCACATTTGTAGGTAGGCAAAAAATGTCAACTCTCGATCAGTGAAATTTTCCATTTGTGGTCTCAATAATGTTATGAACGGCGAGAGTTCATTGGCTCAATCGCAGTTGCTTCAAGAATCAGTTTGTGGGCTGATACGGTCCATCTCTGATATTTTCTCTCTCGGCATCAACAGATTTTCTATCAAAGACTTGATGATGGTGCCAGCTGTTTCCCAATTGATTGCGGACTGCGATGACATGTCACGAACGTCAACATGTCCGTTGACCTGTTCGTTTCGCTAACTCTTCAACAGTTGAGTGTAGCTTTTTTTTTTTGGAATTCATTTTTGTGGTAGTGAGCGAAACCTTTGTTTGTTTTTTTTTCGACGACCCATCCAAAGTACTTTTATTCTTTCATCGAACAAAGCTTTTTTTTCCCCGTTGAAAAGAACTTGGCATGTGGGGAAGGAATTATCATTTTGTTCAGTAACCTAGATGAGAGTACATGTCAAACATATTCCACAGACGGACGAAAAGGTACGACATAGACATGAGGTTTCTCTGTCAACAGAGCAATTCTGCGTCTGTAGGTGTACTGTAGAGCTGGTCTCATCTCCTCAAACACGGTTGCGCACTCGGAAGATTACACGGGTGTGAATTTTTTCTTAGTTACGGCTCTCCGTCAATGAACCAATGAAATTGTTAGAATTACCTTTTAAAATTAATATTTGAATGGTTTTGTGGCTGCATGACCCTTAATATTTTATATTTGTGCGCTACAAGCGATGTTGTGGGCGGAGCGCAAGCGACGGGTCGTCAACTTGGAGACGCCGCAACCGTGGACTATGCGTCAAAAACTGGACAAGAAACGCAATATAAACTGGTCGCGCCCTTGGTGTGTGGCTCTTTTTAGTTTTGTTATCTCCATGGATCGTTCGACTCCCCCTCTCCCATTCATCAACAAAGCTATAACGTAACCATGGTTACGATCCATCTCTGGTATCCCACCAGATATTTATCACATCGGGCGTTAGAGTGCGTAATCCGAACACATTTGGCTAGTGGGTTACTCTGGAGCTTGCTCCATCTGCCACCTAACGTTCCAAAATGCCACACACTCAAAGCATGAGAAACGTCAGTCTCCATTTTCCCCACGAACCATCACGTGAGTGACTGAGTCTTTGTGGGCCATTCCATAGAATACACACAATAGCTACAACAATGGCAACAACAACCAACAACAACAACAGCACAGCTACCACGATAATCCACACCCGCAAGCTGAGGAAATCATGTTCTCTACCCACTTGTTCAAGGACACCTGGTGAATGCATGCACTGCACGTGTGACGGAAAATGTGGTACCCATGAAGCCGGACTCTGTGGTGTGCGACGTGAAGGTAGTGGTAAGAGCTGCAAACGCGAGGGCTGTCCACGCGATGCCACCTGCTTCCACAGCACACGTGCCACGTGCTGTCACTGCCGGAATCTCGTCTCGTCGAACAACAGTCGTGCATCTCGTGGTAAACGCGCACGCACGGGGGTAATGATGAAACACATGCCGACACACATGGGATCCCCGTCGTCCACAGAGGAACTGCTGCACCAACAACACACTCCAGCGATCTTTGCCGGATTGGACGTTCACGCATCGATGCTCAAGCGACAGAAATTCCTGCCATCGACTACAACCGCGGATGTATTAGCTACTCGCCGCGAACAATTGGCAATGCTGGTCAGGGATATTACCACAGTCTCTCCTGTAGGGGAGCTCACGCAGATGTCCCTCGCAGAGTACGCACCATGGCGATCTCGCCAGGCATCTAGCAACTTGATCGTGTTGGTGAACGGCGTACAATTTAATCTCCACAAGCACCCAATGCTATTGGAAAGCCAGCTGCTGCATACCAAGGCGCGTGAGCACCTAGCAACCCACGAGACATCGATTCCCGTGGTGGAACTTCCGCGATTCCCAGGAAAAGCAGACGTTTTTGAGTTGATGTGCATCTATGCATATACCGGCGAAGTAAATTTCGCTGCAGAGCAATTCGCGGCCATGTACAACGCTGTGCACATTCTGGATATGGGAGAAGACTTGAAAACCAAGACGCAACAGTTCCTGGAAAAATTGATTGCCAATTCTTCCGGTAGTGCAGATATTGTGCGGATATTGGTGGATGCCTGCCAGCTTGCGCAGAAATTTTCCTCCTCTGTCTTGACCGAGAACGAAAAACTGATCTCCACCTGCATGGATGCACTCGCCAAGACGTTGCCACTGACGGTGCAATCGATGAATCAGATCCTCTGTCTACCGAGCGATCGGTTCCTGCGACTTACCCAGAATATCTTGGCGTCCCGACCGACTGAATCAGTCGATCTTCCCAACCAAGAGTGTGCCCAAGCGCAACTCACACAACTGCATCGCGATGCACCACTGAACGCCAGTGCCGCACAAGAATGCCTTCAGGTACTGGAAGATGCACTCAACTCGTCCATCGTGGCCATGAAGGGCGCGGAAGCAGAGCTATTGGATCTGTTTTCTGGGTCTTCATCATCCGAGAGTGTGTTCATGAAGATGATGATGGATGAGCTAGACGTCCAGCAGCCATCGCAGTCATCTGACCGCTCGCCATTCTCTACTGAGCAGCTCCTGCCGTCGGTCGACATGGCGACGACCCCATTGACTTTCAGCCATGACAATCGCTTTCTCACGCAGGCTCTGACAGAGACCTTTGCCGTGTAGATATGCTGGTAGTAAGTGGCATATATTTTGTTGATTGATATATAGGAATAGTAACTTAAGAGCGTATAGAGAGTAATTGTGCTGGAATATGGTTGTGACAACATGTTAATATATCTATATTGCAGTAAAATGTATTTCAAATGATAGTGATGGCGATGTGGATCTATATGAAGCAGCATATATATTTATGACAAGCAACATCTTAATCATTCTTTGCTTTGGCTGTTGCTGCTTTCTTCTGGTACGGATTGGAGCTGTAGAGCACCATACTCACAGCCACCAGCATCGCCGCAATCCAGACTTCCTTCGGCAGCACTGATCCGTAGAAAAACGACTCGATGAGCGCCGTGAACGCAATGCCACATATGAGAGCAAAGGATTTCATGACTCCACCCAATGACTTGGTGACAGCACCGACGAGCAACCCACCGAGTGCACTGGTCACTACAGGGATGAGCGTGTAGCGATCACATCCGTCCAACAGTGATTTGAGAGAGATGGGAGTGGAAATGAGGGAGGACGAAGAGGTGGACGATGAGGACCAGAACAGCGAGAGGACAAGGAACAGACTACCGTAGAACGAGAGCTCGATCGTAACTAATGCAGGATTTCGTTGATGCAACTGCATAGATCGCTGTGTCATCGCTCCACCGAAACCTGAGAGCATTGATGCCAGGACCACCGGTACGATTCCCAACTCAAACGACATCGGTACGTTGTTATCCGCTTTTGTTGAGTCATCCTGACCAACCGAGAGTAGCACTGCTGCGGTGAGAAGCAATAACATCGCGACTAAAGACAAAATAGAAGGAAGTGATGAGATCATCAAAGTATTTTCTTTATGAGAATAGAGGATACTTGGACGTACCGCATTGCTGGATGGAAAACTTGCTGCCGATCAGCACATAGATGAAGAGTGCCGTCCAGAGTAGCTTGGTCTGGTTGATGAGGTTAAACACGATCGGTGGAAGGTTCTGCATCGCAGTCTGGATCAATACGTTCTGCAGTGCATAGGTGCATGCCGGCAGCCCTGAGGCGCGTATACTCTGGCCAAACTCCCATGTTTTCACAACTGACATCAGTGCACCACTGTAGAGCAATACACCAAGCGAGATGACGAGTTTCCACACTTCACAGCCAATCACCAGTACCGACGAGTGCACTGCTGTAGCTGCAAACTCTTTATAGAGAATGGGCTGTAGACCGAACTGCAGCGCCAGCAATAGCATCAGCAACGCGTTCCATGCCGAGGAGGAAGAAGAAGAAGCCGACGTCATGCTGATCTACCAAGATTATCAATAGAATCGTCCAATATTCACTTGCACTAAGTTAATGTAGACCACATAAATGATTCCAATGTTGCCAATCGAGACCAAATACACACACGCAACACTGCGTAGGAGTCGACATGGCCGTTTTTTGCGAATATAGAATAAATGACTAAATTTTGGTGAGAAGTAGAAGGAAATTGCAATCTTCCAGCGTATCGTTCGAAATGGTGATCGCTGACATGATGCTGTTCTGGGTTTGTAAACTGTCGCACAAGTTGAGAAACTTTCTGTCTGCTAAATGATATCCAGTAGAGTAGCAGCCTTGCAACGTTGGCACCTTGGCGCCCATCTTCTCTCTTCTACCTGCTAAGATCTTCGTACCTGCATTTTACGAATGGAGCAATATTGTGAAGCTTCGAATCCTACTTCAACAACCAATATTCTATGTCCTACTCTACATTGGATGCAAATCCTGAAGGATGAGAAGAGACTTCCAACCACACAACTTTGATGAGAGCGAAGACACTCAGCCGCCACGCTCCAAATGTCTACCGGTGGGACCAACAGTTATTGTAGTGCATCACACTCACGATGTCACGTTTGTTAACTGTCATCATGGACGGCTGAGTAAGCTGATTTGAGGCGAAACAAAACTGTTTGCATCACTAATGGTGTGGAAGAAGACAAACAGTCAGTAAACACTATACCGGACTGTTATTCATGACTGGCGTTTCAGTTATGTATACTTTATCCATCTATACCACCGCGCTTTTATAACTTGGGTTATTTATATAATGTATATTTAAATAAGACCAATAAGACCATTGCTGTTATCGACCCCGTCCATGTACACCCAATCACGAGGGAATTAGTTGGCGCACTTCGCATGGTCGATGTACCTTCGACAAAGCGCATTCCTCAAGGAGCAAACTCATGATGACCAGTGCATCAACTCATACAGCAGCGACCACTGTCACCGTAGCAGCCTCAACAACGGTCGATAATAATCGCCAGACGCACAGCCGACAGCAGCAGCCGATGAATGTAGATGCATATGAGAAGCGCATTCTCGTGACTGGCGGCGCTGGGTTCATCGGCTCACATGTCGTCATTCATCTCGTAAAGCAGTATCCACAATATTACATCGTGAATCTCGACTCGCTCGACTACTGTGCCTGTGCCACGAACGTTCACCACGCACTCACTTCTGCCAATCCAAATGAAGACAGCGCCCAAGTCGCTGAAAAAGACGAAGACGATGTCGACACATATCTGCGCCGCAGTTTCTGCGAATGGGATGAACAGCGAGAGCTGGTGTCTGTGGATGCACTACCTCAGAACTACAAATTCATTAAAGGCAGCATCGAGTGCGCCGACCTCGTCGGGTACATTCTCCAGACCGAACAAATCGATACGATTTTGCATTTTGCGGCGCAGTCGCACGTCGACAATTCCTTTGGCAACTCGATCGTGTTTAGCAAAACCAACATTCTCGGCACACATGTACTACTCGAAGCAGCCAAAATGCATGGAAAAATCACGAAATTCATCCACGTGAGCACGGACGAGGTCTATGGCGAAGGCACATCTGCCTCTATCCCCATGACAGAAGATCACGTGTTGGAGCCAACTAATCCATATGCTGCCACCAAAGCTGGCGCAGAATTTCTCGTCAAAGCCTATCATCGATCCTTCCATTTACCAACGATCATCACGCGCAGCAACAACGTCTATGGGCCACATCAGTATCCAGAGAAACTCATCCCCAAGTTCATCAACCAGTTGTTACGTGATCGACCCGTCACGATTCACGGCGATGGGACCAACTCACGCACTTATCTCTACATTTCTGACGTCGTGGCGGCATTCGACATCGTGCTGCATCACGGAGTTGATGGTGAAGTGTACAACATTGGTGGCTCACAGGAAGTCTCGAACAGGCAGGTGGCTTTAGATCTGCTGGGACTCATCAAGCCCCATGAGCAAGACAAAGAAGAACGATACATCACGTACGTAAAAGACCGTGCGTTCAATGATTTCCGGTACACGATCGACGCGAGCAAGATGCAGGCGCTTGGGTGGCAAGAGCGCATTTCATGGCAGGAAGGACTCGCACGCACTGTGCAGTGGAATCGCCGCTATGCGCATCGGTTTACAAACGTCGAACACGCATTGGAACCGCATCCAATCGCATTTAAGAAGACCTACACACTCTGAGAGTGATGGCATTGGAGAGAGACAGATGGAACTGTTATTCTTTTGCTATCTTGAAGAGTCACAAGCTCTATCTGCGCGAAGCGAGCAAGACAGACATCCTTGAAGCTTCGTACAAGGAAGATCGGCATTTGGAACACTTTAATCAAGGATATGCGGGAAAAAGAGCGACTGGCATGACTAAAAATATCTCGCGACAACAAGAGTCACAATGCATCAATAGGTGGAGTGAAAGCTTGTGTGCATGTGTAGATTGTCTAGCATCAAAGTGACAAAGGATAATAAAGCCGCCAAGTCCAGTAGCATAATCGAGAGATGCCCCACCAGCTATGGTATTATTGAATAGACACACGGATTTATAGCTTGGATATAAATGCGGTGCGGTTGAATGTACGCGAGACGTTCGTACTCGCGATTCCCACTGGCTGTTGTTGTAGATCTCTTGCCTTCTTCTATTTTCTTTCAATCAGACGCTGATGCGTCCGGTACCTCATTCCTTCCACAGGTGTATCTGCTGAATATATGTATACTTACTCAATAGGATGATAAACACAGCATACATGACCAAATTAAATGATATGGATACTTTTGAGAGGGATGAGATGGGTCGCCATGAACCCATCATTTGCAGCACTGCATGCAATCTTTCATTCACGGATTGGAGTCCCGAGTCACATTATTCAGCTCTTCCTCTCTCGCTCACGCCACTAGCTATTAAGCAATGGGTGAAACGGACGAATCCTTGGTCGACGCATCCATCGGTACTGTCATCGGCACGGGACTCTTACTCGGCATCATTCATGTGCTTACAGGCCCTGACCATCTCAGTGCACTGATCGTGCTCAGCGCCGGCTCATCCTGGCGCTCCTGTCAACTCGGCATGCGCTGGGGTTGCGGGCATTCGACGGGGCTGATCGTTGTGACTGCCATTTTTTTGGCCGTAAATCAGAATTTTGATATGGATACGTTCGGGACGTACTGTGATTTCATTGTCGGCCTGCTCATGATCGCATTGGGTGCGTGGGGACTGCGCCATTACCTTAACAAGCGAAGAGAGTACAAAGAAGAGCAACTGACGCGATATGTTGACGAAGAAGATGCTGATGAGATGGCAAGAAAATCTCAAGCGAGCCACATCTCACTCTCGCATTCCAGTAACATGAAAGACGAGCCGGTACCTTCTCCAAACCAATTGGAACAACAACTAACGTCGTATCACAAGGCAAGTTTTGATGAGACATCCGTTGCCAAGAAATGCTGCTTTGGATACTGCACTTCTCCTTCGCCTGACATCAAGAATCCAAAGACGCAGCGACTCACGGCGTTCGCGTATGGCACAATGCATGGATTAGCAGGCACTGGTGGCGTATTGGGGGTACTACCTGCCGTGGTACTGAACGACTGGGGTAGGTCGTCGGCATATTTATTGTCATTCTGCGTGGCGTCGATCTTCATCATGGGGGTCTTCGCTGCCATATATGGAGAAGTGACAGGCCGCATGAGTCGCATCTCGACCATGTTTCTTTATCGTGTTGGAATTTTTTCGTCATGTGTGTCGCTCGTGGTGGGCGTGACGTGGGTCATTCTCGTGTCTACTGGCACGCTCGATGCTGTATTTGGATAAAGTCCATGGTGTATGTGATTCAAAGATGCATGTATTCCTCGTGTGTGCAGCTGTGGTGTATGTGTGCATGAATGCAAACCAAAAATCCTGAAGATCTGTTGAGTACTTGCGCAATCGATCTGATTTTGACAAGCATAAAGATTAAAACCTAGATTTGAATAAGGACCTTGATCGGCCGACACCCCTAAATTGATTCGTCGACCTTCCCTTCCATTACACTGTCGAATTATTAAAAAAATGATGAATTATTCGTAGTATTTGAAGAAATCCTTCACTATTCGAAATAATGGAAAGACCACGACGAAAGTGCCGCATTTGCAATCAAACGGGACATAACCGCAGAACATGCCCAGAGTGAAGCGGTGCCAATGATTTGGAGGTCGTCAAAATGCACAAGACTCAAGAATTGTAAACAGCTGAGACCCAAGCCGTTGCCGACTGGGAAGTTGTTCGGATTCGCAGGGTAATTTTAGCATGGAATAATGAATAATTCACCAGTTTTTTAATAATTTGTTAGTGTGACGCAGAGGGTGTCGGCCGATCAAACTTCTTAAATAATTCCAATCAATGATGAGTATCCATTAAGTTCGCAAAAGTTCGCTCATCATAAAGCTAAGTTCGAATTGCTTCCATATCTTACACCAGATATAACGAGAGGAAGAAAGTGATGGGGAGCAGCTCAGATATAGTCACCGCGCTGGAGCATGCGACCATCCCGGGCATCATCGGCACGGGACTTTTACTCGGCATCATCCATGTGCTTACGGGACCTGACCATCTCAGTGCACTGATCGTGCTCAGCGCCGGCTCATCCTGGCGCTCCTGTCAACTCGGCATGCGCTGGGGTTGCGGGCACTCGACAGGATTGATAGTCGTGACAGCGTTCTTTCTGTCGCTCAACCAGCAATGGGATGTCGACGCCTTCGGCAACTACTGTGATTTTTTGGTTGGTTTCCTCATGATGGGTCTTGGTGCGTGGAGTTTCCGTCACTATTGGCTGCTGCGTCGTCAGGTACAAGTCCGTAAAACCCACAAGCTTCAGGAGAAGAAGAAGGCAGAAGAAACTACGCCTTTGCGGGTGGAAGAAGCTGTAGTAGAAGTGGATAACGATGCAGACAGTACAGAAGAAATTCAGAAACTGCTGCATAGCCACCATGTGGAAGAACACATGAACACTTGGTGCTTTGGATTGTGTAACGCGCCGTCACCGGATATCAAGAACCCACGCACACAGCAGCTCACGGCGTTCGCGTATGGCACGATGCATGGGCTCGCTGGTACGGGTGGAATTTTGGGTGTGTTACCGGCCGTGGTCCTCAACGACTGGAGCAAATCGTCGGCGTATTTGTTGTCGTTCTGCGTAGCGTCGATTTTCATCATGGGAGTTTTCGCTGCCACATACGGAGAAGTGACGGGCCGCATGAGTAAGTTCTCGGACACATCGCTCTACCGCATCGGCATCTTCTCGTCCTGTGTGTCGCTCGTGGTTGGCATCACATGGGTCATCTTGGTCTCTACCGGCAAACTTGATGAAGTCTTCGGTTAGATCTTTGAGAGAAAAGTGAAGATGTGTGTGCGTTGTGTGAATGATGCTTGTTGTAGCTACTGCAGATATTTGTAAGCGAGCAAAAGTACTAACAACTTGCGAACGTATTGAGGTCTGATCATCCATCACTTCATCGTATGTATGCGGGCGATAACGATCATGAATATGATGACTCCTTCAAACAAATAAATTAATGCTGATGGCCAAATACACTGTCTAACACCCCAAACGCCTGCAGTAGGATCCAAGCAATTCCCACAACGATTGAGAGCGCAGAGGACGCAACACCAATGCGGAATCCGATGACGGCAGAGCTGGCACTGCTGCGTTTTGTGATTTCGCCATACAACATTGCAAAGCCACCCATGCAGACAATGGAGCTTAAGCAGAAAGAAGCCAAATAGACGATGGCGTGGACAGTATGGTGCATTGCTACGACAGGGAGCACACCAAGTACACCACCTGGACCAGCAACACCATGGAGAATGCCCACACAAACGCTCGCGGCGGCATGACTTCGACCTGGCGAATTGCTCTCTGATATACTGGTGAATGGCCAACAAAACAGATTGTGAAAGAATCCATCATCTTCACTGCCTGGTGGTGTTTGGAGGTTGTCTACGGAGAGCAGCACATACGAAGCATCCGTGCACTTGACATCTCGCCAATTGGACGGAGACGGTGGTGGTTTCGTGCGCCGCTCGTACTCACGTTTCGCTTGTACCCACGTCCAGCAGCCGATCACTACGAGGAAAATACCAGCCATGTAGACGCACACGCTTCGAAACAATCCCAAGTCTATGGCGTGGCCGATTACCAAACAAATGACGGCGATCACGACAATCCCGATGGAATGGCCACATCCCCACTGTATGCCGAGGATAAACGAAACCAGCCAAGGTTTCCCATTTGAGAGTGCGGCTAAAGCACTGATGTGGTCTGGACCTGCTCGTAAGACGATCAGAGATCAGTCCTGAAGTCACATGGCAGCATAGGAAGAGAAAGAGAACGATACCTGTGAAGACATGAACTGCCCCGAGTGAGAGCGCCGTGAGGATAATCATCCACAGTGAGGAGTGCTGTAAGAGTCTCATAGTGGAGGAGTCATTCTCATCCTCATGATTCATGCTGGGCTCTAATCTATTGTGACCTTTCACGATCGCAATGACTATGAACCTCTCATATAGCCTATGAAATGAATCGCAGGTTGATGTCATTGATTAATTAATTTGTTTTTGAGGCAACTTTCTGTTTGTCTCTTCATCTCTCTGCTCTTCTTTCGGACGCTGTAAACATTGCCAGCATATCTGCTACATACTCCACATTAATCTCTTCTTCCATTGTACGAAATTTACTCAAAAATATCATCCAGTTTCCCCGTGGCCTGTAAAATGATCCACGCGACACCGACGATCAACGAAAACGCCGCTGAGAACATGCCCATGCGGAATTCAATCAGCGTAGAGTTACGACTGAGGCGGGCGGTGATTTCTCCATATAGCGCAGCAAACACACCCATCACAAAAATCGACGAGAAACAGAACGACGCCAAGTACGCCACGGATTTCCCCCAGTCATCCATCACCACGGCTGGCAGTACGCCAAGAATACCACCTGGACCAGCGATACCGTGAACGATTCCAACCAACAATGCTGTGATCTAAGCAAATGATATAGTCAGTTGGTTAGAGGACTGAAAAACTAATACAAAACATAGAAGAATTCTTACCCTTTGCGTGGTTGGGTTGGAGAAGCTGGTATTACCGCAGCATTTCTTCGGCTTTTGCTCGAAGGCTTCTTCAGATCTATAGTTCTCACTTGCTCTATCGTGGCTCTGCTCACCATCCTCGAGTGTCACCAGATGGAACGAGGACAAGGGCGACCCCATAGTCTCCAACTTTCGCTCAGAGCTCCCACGTTCGTTTCCAGAAGAAAAAACGCGTTCCATGGGCGGCAGCACCGTCGGTTGTAAAACACTACCACTACTATCGCTAGCATGATTTGTGACTCCACTTGGAAGCAGCAGCACCTGCGAGTCCTTCAGTTTGTCTTGGTACTTTCGTCGGATATGCACGGCTGTCCACAGACCTAGCGCGATCATAAACACACCGACGACGTAGTTACAATACGCGCCGACCTCATTGAGATCGAACGATTGGCCTGCTGCGAAGAAGATTGCAGCCATGATCAGTAAGCCAATCGAGTGACCGCATCCCCAGCGGATACCAAGCGCAAATGCCTTCCAGGACGAGTTGACGGTCATGGCGGCTAATGCGCTCATATGATCTGGACCAGTGAGTACATGAACAACACCGAGCAAGCACCCAGTGCCGATGATCCTAGCAATAGACGCCTCAGCGAGCGAATCATCCGTGCCGCTCAATTGCCGCAGCACAGACATAATATAGAAAAGCGATGATGTATCGGATCTAAAAATGCCGCAGATTTCAGAAATAGCTCTTCAGACACTGGGAACTTGAGTTGGCGGGACGTGATTGGTTCGCTCGCCAAAGAGCCGCTAGCTGTTTGACATGCGTTCGTCACTGGTGGATACTTAATTAAAGAAATTGAAAACTATCAAATAGAAAAATTCTATTTAATAGGTTTGATGAACATGACGACAGCTGTCATCTGATTGGGCTCATCTGTTTTGCGTGCTGATTAGCATAGTGATGAGATGGTATTGAGTGCACAAAGCAAGGAACTGGATCGACGAATATATTGCATTGATTGGCGTTTTTAGAGAGAGAGAGAGAGAGCACATATTGCAGTATCATCTGCTTCATGTTATGGCGGTAGCGTAGGACTTGATTAACCATTCAAACGTGCAATGTATGCTTGAATGCCACAGTCACAGAAAAAGATAAAATCCACTCTCGGATGTGTCGGAGTGTTCCGGTTTTGAATGTAAACGTGTTCAAGTTGCACGCGTTAGTCTATCGGAGCTTGCTCATCACTGTAGTGGAATAGTGATGACCGCCATCTGCAAGATTAAGAGATCCGCAGTACATGTTCGCCAATCTCCTAACAATCCGCTTCAAGTATTTGGCATAAAAAGAGTTAACACACACACATCCTGTTAGACAGAAAAATCGCGTTCTCTATTCATGTGAGTCCATGTCTTCTTTCGGATCTCCAGACATCCATTGGTATTTCATCTTTTTTCAATGGTTATGTGTGACAGCCATGCCATTCTTCCACAATCTACCACTCCTGCTGTGCATGTCTGCAACAGCTGTCTCACGTATGTACAGGAAGTAATTGCTCATAGATGGTCCTCATCACGTTGTCCAGCACAGATTTCGTTCGTATATACTGATGATGATCCATAAGACACGCCGAAAAAGGAAGATGGAGTCCCAGCAGTTTCATAACTCTCCGAGCTTTACGCGTCTACGTGCAAGACCCCCATCTCTATCGTTTCACTGCGCGGTCCAAAAAAGATCGGAGAAGATCTGTCAGGAGTGCTTACGCATCTCATTGCTCTCTGCCGCTGAGTCTCGTGGCCACAACCACGCCATCTGCAGCGTAACTTACAGTCTGTATTAAGTATGGAGAGGGCAGAAGGTAATCAAATACCCTACAATTATGTGTCGGTCCACGTCCACTGGCAGCTGTCCAAAGACAGAATCAAATTTGCCTCCAACCCCTCACATCGTTATTCGATCAACCATGTTCATCAAGACCTCTGCGCTTCTCGCCTCGGTATTGCTCGCCGCCGACCTCCATGCCACTTCCGCCACTGACTACACTGGTGGTTGGCTTGCCTCGGACCCAACGGCGCAGTGCGTCGACATTTGCTCGGCTGCTTCGCGCACGTGCTTGACTTCGGATGCTGCCTGCCTTGCCAAGACGATGGAACCGGGTGATTTTGACTACTTGGTGCTGGAGCAGCTCTTCGTGCCGCAGTTCTGCCGCGATCTGCTCAACGGCGTCGATTCCACCATCTCGCACCAGAACGTCAACGCCTACCCGGACGGCATTACATGCGTCGAGTCGGTCGTGAAAAGTGAACTGACAATCCACGGGCTCTGGCCCAACTACTATGATGGCTACGTGAGCTGCTGCAATCCAAGCGACACGGTTGAGAATGCCCCGTATAATGCAGCCTATTTTGCCGGCAACCAGTCCGCATTGCTCGCAGAAATGGGCAAGAAGTGGGTTGACGCTACACAGGCAACGACCTACGACACGCTCTGTGAGATCTACAACCACGAGTTCCAGAAGCACGGGCTCTGCTACGCCGCAGACGGCGACGACTACATCTCGGCCGCAGTCACGTACTTTAAGGCGACACTCAACACAGCCAATCGCCTCAGCGCTGCCACCAAGCAGATCAACAAGTGGGCTGCTCAATCCACCCCTGAGACGACACTAGAGGCTATCCAGGCACTCTACGACTACGAAGTCATCATACTTTGTTCGGCCGTGGACGGCACGGAGAACCGCCTCTCAGCCATCCGCACGTGCTACTCCAAGCCGAATAACATCGGCAGTGCCGGCCCGACAACGCAGATCGACTGCCCTACCGTCTCGGCCACCACCACGTTTTCCATCTGCTCAGCTGACACGCCTGTGCTGCTTGATGCTTACGTGGCCCCAACCTCGTCCGCTTCTTCGTCTGCTTAAGCACGTTTATAGTATCAAGAATCATAAATGTCGTCGAGTCTTCTTGTAAAACGAACTGTAGACGAAAATGTATCTGATCCAGTCATCAACTACGGGAGCATCACACCGTACTGAAGAGAGGTGGATATACTCTTTCCACTCTAACAACCACCGATATAAACGATTTTGATCAATAAAGCAACATCGAAACTGGATGACTCAAATGTATGCTGTGTACTTGCATGTATGTAAAAACAACCTACCTAAAAAGTAAATGAATGCCTATAAGCACGCGTGCTCATCCATCATTACAACTAACTTAATGGTGCAGCTCCTTGATCTTGGCGATGATGGCTGCACCCATAGCTTCGGTGCCGATGACGTTGCTCTTGTCCTTGGTGAGATCACCTGTGCGCACACCACTTTCCAGCACTTGTTCGACAGCTTTTTCAACCAGTTGTGCCTCTTTTTCCATCGCAAACGAATACCGCAGCAGCAGCGCACCGGACAGGATCTGTGCGATTGGGTTTGCAATGCCTTTCCCGGCGATGTCAGGCGCGGATCCACCGATTGGCTCGAAGAGATGCACTTTGCTGCCGAGACTGGCCGACGGCATCAGTCCAAGCGACCCAGGTAGCACTGACGCCGCGTCCGAGAGGATGTCGCCAAACATGTTGCCTGTGGCGATGACATCAAACTGCGATGGATTCTGTATCAACTGCATTACGGCGTTGTCAATGTACATGAATTCCAACTGCACATCAGGAAAGTCTTGCGCGACTTCCTTTGCCACCTTCCGCCACAAACGACTGCAGTCCAACACGTTCGCCTTGTCCACGACCGTCAGTTTCTTCGAGCGCTACAAATACAGTCAGTGAGTCAGTTGCCTAATTAAACTGACACATCCTTCCAACAGGATGCACTTACGTTCTTGGCTGTCTCAAATGCAAACTTGATGGGGATGCGGATCTACAGGCAAATAGACGATTGGAGCTCCATGTCAGAACATCAATGATTGAAAGGACATGTGCATATAGATGTTTTGTTGGTGTTACCTCGTCAGCCGTGTACTTCATCACATCCGTCGCAATGTCCCCGTTCGTGGAGTGCTCACCAAAGTAAATGCCCGACACCAACTCGCGCACAATCACCATATCAACGCCGTTCGCGATCACACTCGGCTTGAGTGGCGACAGATCTGGAAGCATTGAGTAGATCTTGGCTGGACGGATGTTGACCGCCAACTGGAAGTTCTTGCGCAAGCCCAATAGACAATTCTTTTCTGCATCTTTCCACTACAGAAATACAAGAACAGCAAATGTTAATGCAATTCAACAACGCATCAGCTAAGTAGCCTCATGTCCTCTTCACCTTTGGATCTTCCTGGGCATCAGCGGGTCCACCGATCGAACCAAAGAGTACTGCATCCGACTTGGCAACCGTGTCAATTGTAGATTGCGGAAGGTGCGTCTGGTGCGCGTCATAAGCAGCGCCACCGGCGAGTGCGTACTCGAACGCAAAGTTGTGATGGAAGAGCTCTCCGATGGTCTGGAGTACCTTCACAGCTTCCGCGCAGACTTCGGGGCCAATGCCGTCACCCGAGAGCACTGCGATGTTGTAGGTCTTGCCGCTCATTTCTTATAGGAGCGTGTGTGTAGCAGAGAGAGGATTCACTTATGTCTTAAGCACTCGACGCGGTTGCTGCTCTTCTGGTTGCAGGTGCTTGTGTGTATCCGTTCTTTTGGATCCGCTCGTGTCTCCTGCCTATGTTTGCGCAAATGAGTTTGTTCAATTCAATATGTTGTCCAAAATGTCCAAAAAAAGAGCTTTTGTAGAATTTTTGACAGTGCAAAAACGTCAGAAATATATTTTCGACATTTTTTTGGATCTGCTCGCTCATCTCATCATGATGATTGGCAAGAACAACATGCCGCACTTGCTTGAGCGTGTGGTGACAGTGAGTAGTCAACAACGACGGCTGTTGCGGGTGCTACAGGCGACCCCTGCACCACTCACACCCATTGTTCGTAGCAATCAAGCTCTCACTTTGTCTGTGGGTGGGGAAGCACGTGATATCAGCACGTCTCGGGTGTTGCTGCAGGCGCAGAAGAAGAATGTTGACGCCAATGAAGCGATCCTCGCGCAGCAAATGATGGATTTCATACGCTTAGCTGAAGAAGAAGAAGGGCAGCAGCCCAGCGGGGATAAAAAGGATGTGGCCAAGAAAGAAACGCTTCCTGTGAATGGTGTAGTGATGGACGTGAAGAATAATTTGGCTAGCATCTCTGGACTGCGAAATGCTACCATTGGCTCCGTGGTGGCTATTCACTCGACAGAGGGTGCACAGTCGTTGTGCCGCGGTGTCGTGCTATTCCTGGAGAAGAAAGTCGCGCATGTGGCGCTTTTTAATGATGACAAGAGCCACGAAGCCGTGGGGTCGGTTAAAATTGGGATGGACGTGACGCTGGAAGCCTCCGAACTGGAAATTCCAGCGAGTTTGGTACGATTTACCAGGAGAGCAGTGAATCCATTGGGTAACGAAGTGCCGCTCATTTATCAAAAAGAAGATGGTGAGGAAATTAATCAGCTAGAAGAAGAAGAAACGTCTGCGAGTGACCGCTTGTCCATCGCATGGGGGTCGAAGAAAGTTCCGGGGCTGATGCAGCGAGGCTCTCTCCAGGAAGCGTTTCACACAGGCATCTTGACTATCGATTGTTTTAAGCCTCTGGCGTTTGGTCATCGTTTCGGTGTGTTGGGTCCTCGTAACAGCGGCAAGACGCGCTTGACGCTCGATATCATCACGCGTCATGTCAAAGCCAGTCTCGCGGCAGGTGAAGAGCCGCCGCATTTCGTCTATGTCTGCATTGGTAAACCCCCTATGCGCGTACAGCAGGTACTGCAATTTCTGGAACAAACAGATGCACTTCCGTACGTAACGATCGTCTCGGCTGATGATCGCGACTCGCTCATCATGCAATATCTCGCACCGTTCTCTGGCTGCGCTATCGCCGAGTATTTCATGACTCATGGGAAATCGCGGAAAGCGGTGGTCGTTTACGACGATTTGGCGACGCACACGATGGTCGTGGAGAATTTAGTGCAGACCATGAAGCTTCCAAAGATCTCGCAGCTCAGTCTTGCAGCACACGCCATTCTCATGGAGCGGTCGGCGCAACTTAAAGACCCCAAACTAGGCGACAAATCACTTACCACGTTTGCGTTAGCGGATACACCAGACAGCACGGGACTCTTGACTGAATTCAAGGAGCGCATGACGTCGATTGTGGACGATTATATCGGGCTGGAAGCAGCACTGGCACTGCAGCGCGTCTACCCACCAGTGGATGTGCTTGTGCCTGGCACCTCGATCCGCGGGCCACCATATCAGTCGGCTACGCTATGGAAGTTTATGAACCGTCTGCGCACCATGATTAACGACTCGTCACTCACCAAGGCAAGCGTCGACATGACCAAGTCGTTGGGCCTGGAAGTGGAACCTGAAGATGCTGAGGTACTTGAATTCCAGGAGCTCGTGAAGGAATTTTTCACGGAGAAGCCGCTGACAGCGCTATCAGAGGTCGAAAAGGAGATTGGGGTCTTTTTCCTGACGATTATTCAAATTCCACGCGTCCCTTCAAAGTTTTCTATCATGGAATTTCTGCGCGAGGTGATGCTCATGCTCGATAAAGACCTGTTGCGTCAGCTGGAGACTCATCCAAAAGACAAGCCCTGGTCTGCTGATATGGAAGAGGCCCTAACTGGCGTGCTTACCGAACTATTAGATACCAAGCGTAAACAGCAACAAGCTCAGCAAAAAAAGAGATAAACCAACAACTAGATGGTTGTACTTTAGCGTCTACTCTTTGTTTTAAGCATCGAAGTTCCTAGTAATATCCGACACTTAGCAGTGTTCGACATCAAAGTCTAGAGTAATCGTGCCTTCCAAGGCATTGAATTGGAATCTCGAATGCAAAATGGAATTTGTCACATCGGATGGAGAAGAAGGCAGTGGGAGGAAGCGGATAAGCTGTTTAGAATGCCCAACAGATGGACCAGTTGCCACGCTGTACTTGCCTTCTGCATCAAGTGTATATTCCACCCAGACAATCACGGCATTTGGTGGCTCCTTCAACTCTGTTGTGAAATCGCTGAAAAGGCTCTCAGCCAACTCTTTGTAGTCTAGTCTCGCTAGTTCGAGCACTTCTGACACGGCCGTGTACGGATACATGTAGACTGGGAAGGGAAAATTTCTCGTGTAGTACTCATCCTGGAACTGGTCGAAATACGAGTGGTCAAAACCCGAGACATTGCCCACAGCGCCAAAGCATTCGTGCAAGTGCTCAAACTGCACTGCAAGCGCACACACCCGAGCTCGTGTGGGTACAGTGAGTGCATGTGCATGCAATAGATCGGCTACAGCTGATCGTCGAAGCCAGAAATTGAACGCTTGCCAGAGCGGGAGGTTCTGCATGGAATAGTAGAACGGTTCTCCAACCAGCAAATCGATCTTTTGTTCGCCCTTCATATGCTCCGGAAGTAATCCTTTGCAGCCACTACAGAGTACTTCCACATCAACGTTATTTCCATCCAGGATCTGCTGGAAAATTCGCGCTGAAACATCTTTAGATTCGATCGACGTGACGTTGGTCACACCCTGTGTAGCTGCCAGCAATGCACATAGTGATCCGTCGCTGACATCCAAACAGGAAAGAGCTCCCGAAGTTGTCTTCTGCAGCGTTTCGATGGATTTTGTGATGGCTGCGCTAAACGCTGCGTTGCGGGTGCTGTCGCTCAGCATGGCGATTCGTTCAGCATTACAGACTAAGTGAAGCCCACATGTACATGGCAATTTCTCTGTCTCAACAGTTCGTTTGAGCTTCTTGGATGGAGAGAGCGATGCAATTGCCTCTGTATCCTCGTGTTTTTCCACATCAAACCAGATTCGGAGATCGTCGTGATGCGCTCGGAGCACCAGCGCATCTGAGGTATGTGCTTGAATACGATTAGTTAGCGGGAAAACGACCTGTACCCAGTGATCTTGCCAATTCTGCGCCTCTGGTTTTGTTGAATATACGATACTGTTATCCTCTGTGAAAATCACTTCCCACCACATCACAACGGCATGCACATCACCGTCTGCAATCGCTTCGACAGTCGTTTCTTCATAGGACTGCTTGTTATTTGGCTGTGTAAAGTCGAATGAGAGTACTGGTGTCGATACAGTGAGCATCTTGGACGTCGCTTCGTAAGCACCAATGTGTACTGGTAATGCTGGTTTCGCGCCCGTGCATTCCCATGCAGCCGAGTCTCTCGCTAGCAGCGCCCGCTGGTCATTCAAATACTGTCCTTCCAGCGAATTGAGCCGGTAAATCTTTTCATTTTCGACAATCTGAGCATATACCGTCGCGCGTTCGGGGATAATGACGGCATCAGGCACCAACAGATGCTCCTTTGCATGTCGGATCGTGGGCAGCACCGCTTCTCCTAGAAGCAGCGAATCAAAGAGCTCAGACACGAGCATATCAGCACGCTGTGGCAAGTGTCCATTCGGATTGTCTTCTGTTGAGACGATCAAATCAGTCGATCGAAGTGGCAACACCGTGATTTTGTCTGGATGATTTGCAGCGGTCACGTTCTTTGCAATGTCGGCCATCGGTGCAAACATTTCGCACGCATAAACGTGTGCTGCACCGTGCAAAGCTGCAAGCATGGCCAACAATCCCGTTCCAGTACCGATATCTAGTACAATCGGAGCCCGTTGGTGTTTTTCTATAAAAGTAGCGATGGCGTGCTTGATCCCCAACTCGTAGCACTTGTTGCGGTCCACATCGCGCAGCATGGAGGTCATCTGTGACATGGCGACGACATTCTTGTACGCGTTTTGTGGATTTTCTTGTTCGACCCACATGAGTCCACCGGCATCGGGATTGAGTTGTGCACTAAGCAGCACCTGGGTTGTACCTGTGACAAGTGATTCTGGATTCTCTTCGTCCTCGTAATAGGAATACGGCACATCCACGACTACCGTTTCCTCGGCCGCTGCAGTCTCTATTGTTTCTTCCAGGGATAATCCCATGGGAGCGTTTGGATGCGTGCCATCAGGCTGTCCTTCACCCACTACTGCGCCTCCGTACTTGTCGGTTCCTGCATACATTCCTCACGAAAATGACTGGAGTTAAGCCATGTTCATATCGATTGTGTAGCTGCTCGTTGGAGCAACCTTCCTGTCACATCAATCCTGTTTGTCGATTCTAAACTTGACCTTTCAAAAAGATACCGGTATTGCGAATGCTACCGTTATGGAAGGCAGGAGCGGTGCACAAAAAGATCTGCTTGGTAGTGAGCCATGACACCCAAGACGACGTCGGACGGTGATGAGCACCACGCGTTGCTGACAAATAGCTGCCAGCCAATGAAAGAAGGATCGACTTCTTATGATACCATTGATAGAGTATTAACATTGTCTGTGGGCGAAGTCCAAGCCCCAGATGAAGAGCCATCGACGCAGTGGTTTAGGTGAGTGACTACTTCTTGATCGTGGAAGTGCAATCGTTGGACACAAACGAGGAGGTTGATATGGATAACTGATCTGCTCTTATAGTTGGCGGACGCTGTGGGCATATGCTGGACCGGGATGGCTCATGAGCATCGCGTACGTGGATCCAGGCAACCTCGAGAGTGATCTCCAGGCAGGCGCGTACGGTGGTTACCAGCTTATTTGGGTGCTGTTCGCTGCGACGGTCATGGGATTCTTCCTGCAAGTTCTGGCAGCGCGCTTGGGTGTTGTCACGGGAAGGAATCTGGCCGAAATGTGCACTGTCGTATACCCGCGGTGGGCGTCATTGACACTCTGGATTATGACTGAGATCGCCATCGTCGGCAGTGACATTCAAGAAGTATTGGGCTCTGCCATTGCCTTCCAGATCTTGTTCAACTTTCCACTTTGGGCGGGCTGTCTGGTATGAAGTTTATAGTTGATCTGTATGTCTTTTATTGGTTGTTTGGTCATTTAACCATGTTCTTGTTGGCTTAGATTACTGGGTTGGACACGTTTACGTTCCTGCTACTACACAAGTATGGTATTCGCAAACTCGAGGCGTTCTTCGTGGCTCTCATCGCGATCATGCTCGTCTGCTTTTTCCTCAACTTCATGCGTGGTGGAATCGATGTGTTAGGCGTCACGGAGGGTTTCTTTCCCGACGTCCAGCGGTATGCCGTCACGCAAGCAGTAGGGATTTTGGGCGCTGTGATCATGCCTCACAACATCTTTCTCCACTCCGCGTTGGTGCAAACCCGACAAGTGGACCGTCAAAACAACCGTAAAGTCGTAGAAGCCAACAAATATTTTGCCATTGAAGCTGGTGGTGCACTATTTGTCTCCTTTCTGATCAATTTGGCCGTTCTGGGCGTGTTCTCGAAAGGTTTCTTCTCATCGGATTGCACATCGTCTTTCAATGAGTTCGGTATCAATACGGCGTGTGTTCCTGGAGGAGTCGCGAACAGTCGTGCCTATGGACAATGCGTTTTAGCCACTGGACGAGAAGGAGTCTGTCAAGAAATCGGCCTTTCACAAGCAGGCGTGGCGCTCAGCGGAATGCTTGGTGGCTATGCAAAGATCATTTGGGCTATTGGACTTTTGGCTGCTGGGCAAAGCGCGACGATGACTGGGACGTACGCTGGGCAGTTCGTAATGGAAGGTTTTCTTAATCTCCATCTGGCACCATGGAAGCGAGTAGCATTAACGCGTTGTGTGGCGCTCATTCCAGCATTAGCGGTGGCAATTCTGAGTCAGCAGCATCCTGAAGATAGTGACCGCATGGATGAATTACTGAACGTTTTGCAGTCCATCCAGCTGCCGTTTGCACTTTTACCTGTGCTAGTGTTCACCAGTTCCAGACAGATTATGGGCGAGTTCGCCAACCACTTTTATACGATCGTGACTGGATGGCTTCTTGGTGCAGTGGTTTGTGTGATCAATTTGTACCTCATCGCTGTTAATCTCGAAGGTATGGGGCTCGGTACAACAGGGCTGTTCTTTTTAGCGATGGGTGGAGTCGCATATTTTTGCTTCTTAGCCTATTTGGTAAAGACAGACGTGCAGCGATTCTTTCACTGGCTCAAAACCAAACGGATGAAGCTTCGACAGTGAGGATTTGTTTCAGGAGCTACTGAGCACAATATTATCTAACAAATCGTCCATCATCTGGATGGAGAAGAGTATGATAACAGGAACCTCGGTAGCAAAGCGCAAAACATACACGATAGGATATAAAGTAGGTAAATAATGGATCACTTTCTCTGGCTGTCTAATGTCTTGTGTGCCTGCTAATCAATCGGCAAAGTTCCGGCCGTAGGTTTCTACACGTCTCGCACGCCTTCTCATCGCTTTCTTCGCTCGATTCTTCCAGACGCGCAAGAGCTTCGTCGCACGCTCTCGTACTTCTTCTATAACCATGAAGAGAAGGACAGTGTTCGAGTTAATATGAGAATAATGCAACATGTTCGCTTGTTGCCTACCTGATTCGGCACGCCGTTGCAACCGTGAGAGCGACCGTCCGATCATCGTTTTCTCTAACATCTCTAGCGAAATGAACTGTTTTTCTAGCTCATCCAAGATGCTCATCATATTAGCTGTCGTTTTGGCGTCATCTAGCTCTTCCTTGAGAAATTGCACCCTTTCCTCTACCACCTTCACAATAAGGAGTTTCACAGTTTGTCAGAAAATCCTCCAAATCAATTCTATTCACAATAGCAGCCATACACACCACTTTAGGACCATCACAAATGGTTGTTTGCTTCCGTCTCTTGCGGTTGTTCGTGCTACCGTCTGACTGTGCCGTATTCTGCTCTTCCAGCGCCGCCACTTCCGCCCCACGTAACACAAATCGATCCATCCTTTCGAATGACGATGTGAATGTCGCAGGTCGTTCGAAGGTTGCACGAACCACGTCGTCACGTAATTTTTCACCAATCAAAATCCTGTTTGTTGTGGTAATTTTGTGACCGGCGTGATCAACGAAGCAGTTGTGAACAGCTAGCGTTAAACAGCCAACTGACCTCCTCTTCCTCCCTCTTCTTCAGAACTGAAGCAAACGACTAACCGACTGCTTCTTAATAGTCGAGACAGAGAAGACGATGGTGACGACAGCGACATTGGACCATCATAATCCGACGCAACAGTCCAAGTGGAACCAGCGACATCTGCGGCAGATGGCCGCCGGTGGCGGCGCTGGTATCGTCGCCAAAACCGTCGTGGCACCGTTCGAACGTGTCAAAATCGTCTGTCAGACGGGTGAGTCCATCGGCATGATCCAGACCGTCAAGGTAAATGACACAAAAGTATCTCCATAGCGTGGAATTTTGTGCCCGATTAGTGAGTGTGCTGCTGTTTGTCGATAGACTATCTGGACAAAAGAAGGCGTGATCGGCTTCTGGCGTGGCAACTTGGCCGCGTGTGTGCGTGTGGTGCCGCACAAGGCCATTCTCTTTGGGTTTTCCGACATCTACAAGGACATTTTACGGTCGCTCGATATTCGAGGTAATCTTCCCGTATGGGGGGCATTTGTCTCTGGCTCGCTTTCTGGGTTCACAGCGTCCGTGCTGACGTATCCGCTGGATTTGATCCGCACACGGCTCTCGGGCAACATTGGTGACAACATCCGCTACACGGGCATTGTCAACACGTTCATGGTAACATTGAAAGAAGAAGGATTCCGTGCGTTGTTCCGTGGCATTGGGCCGACTTTGGCTGGTAGCATTCCCTATGAAGGTATCAAGTTTGGCTCGTATGATCTGCTCAAGCAGCTGCTGCCTGAAGACATCGACCCGAAGGCAGACTTTATGGGCAAACTCGTCTGTGGTGGCGGCGCGGGCATGATTGCCACCATCTTCACGTATCCGAACGATACAGTACGTCGAAGGCTGCAGATGCAGGGTTCTGGTGGTGTACCTCGCATCTATAAGAACGCGATCGATTGTTACGTGAAGCTACTGAGAAACGAAGGCTGGAGCGTCTATTATCGCGGCCTCACACCCACACTCGTGCGTGCCATGCCCAACATGGGCGTGCAATTCGCCACATACGAGTTCCTCAAGGATCTGCTGCTGCCAGTACATGACTAGACAACTAGTAACTAGACAATTCATAATCAATCATAAAACAGAGCATATACGTTTAAGTGGCATTCATTTATACATGCTAGTCGTCCTCGTAGCTTTCTGCTGCTTCGACCATATCACGCGCGATCTCTTCTTCTTCTTCGGTAAGAATACCCTTCATACTCGCTAAATTATTCTGGAAAACGTTCTTTACCACCGTCTCCAGTGCGTTTTTCTTGTGCTCTTCGCGCTTCAAGTCGGTCGCGAATCGTTCCATGAGTGATGGCCGCGTCGCTACTGCGACCAAGAGTTTCTCTTTGTTTCGTGCGATCGCCTCTTTAAACTGCTGACGGTTCGCTTTGGCACGTTCCTTCTGGGTCTGCTCTATTTCCTTTAGATCCACAAAGTTGCCTGTGTACTCTTCACGACGTTTCTCCTCTGATCGCTTCACTTGAACCGTCATTCGCCGCGTTGCCAGTCTCTGTTTCCGCCCTCGTACTTCTGCTGCAATCGTCTCCTCTTCCTGCTGCTTTTGAGCCTTGATCATGTCTTGAAGTACCTTCTGAACACGTAGCTGCTCAGATTTCGTCGGCTTGGGCTCACCACGACCTAATGACAGGGTAGAAGACGCGCGAGTTCGCTCCAGTAATTTTTCCTGGTCTATTTTCTGCTGACGACGCGCTTCTTCCTCTTTTTCCATCAATCTCCGCTTCCGCGCTTCTTTGTTCGCCTTCAATTCTGCGATTTTCGCTGCACGTGACGAGAAAAACTGCTTTTGTTGGCTCGATGATGTTTGATTCGGAGTAGTCGAATCGTTATTAGCAGCATGCAATTTGGCTTTGAGTATTTTCTCCCACTGGGCATGTAGCTTGTCAAAATTTGGCACAGGCTTTGGCTTCCGTTGACGTCGCTGCTCCTCTTCTTCCGCTGCTGCGGCCATTTTCTTCTTCATTTTCACGCTCATCGCTTGTGCTGGTGTTTGACTAGCGGTTTGTGAGCGCCCTATAGTAGCAGCAACACCACTATTTCCAGCACTAGTGTTGGACACAGCAATCGACATTCGTGGAGGCAATTCAGATGACTCGAGCAGTTCCTGAGCACGTTTGTGGATCCTCTCCTTCCGCTGCTGCTCGCGCTCTTCCGCTGTTATAACTGCACCGGATTCGTCTCCAGATAGCACCAAATACGTTGACAGCGGTACCTCTCGCGCACGCACGCGCCTCTGTTTGGAAGATTCAACGTTCATCTCCTTCTCCAGCTGTCTCATCTGTTCTTCCCGCTTCTTTTTGCTCTGTTCCTGTCGTTCTATCAACTGCTTCGGGGGTTGAGCACGTTGAGCGCGTGCCAGGCGCTCGGCGGCCTTCGCTGCTAACTGCGCTTCTTCTGCTTTTGCCTTCTCTTTTCTGCGACACAATGCAGATACTCATTGAAAATGACATGTCAACTTTATTTTTGAGCCAACCACAGTGTGCACTTACTCTTCAAAGAACGCGCAAGAACGTCGTATGCCCTCTATATTATTGATGCTCCGTCTTGTGGTCGATGGGCTTCGTGATCTGGAAATACTTCTTACCCTTCGTGGCTGCATATGAATCTCATCATCTGATCCTTCAGGTCCCGTTGTCTTTCGAGACGCACTCTGCGTCCGATTCCAAAGTGAGTCTTTCCGTGAACGACCACGATGAACTGGACTGCGATTGCCTTTATCTTCTTCGTCTGTTGACCACAGCTTTCTCTTGGTAAACACAGGTGATACGCTCTCCATACCTTCGTCAATGTAGACTATGTCAATCCTCACACACGCAGAAGTGGCAATGTCGTTGCGAGTCAGTAGATTTCTCTTACCTTTGGCGGCGTGTGGAGTCCATTTTAGAGGAGAGTGCTCTGGTGAACTGAGTAATGCGCCAGAAACGGAATCCGAGGGGGAATTCTATGATCAACCAAAAATCAGAAAGAAAGTCAAAGCAAGCCACATTGCGATTGATTGTTGATGGTTTTGTCCAACACTCTTACCGGTTCCGTCCGGTCTTCAGGGTCAAATGGCGGTAATGCTTCCGCATCCCCCGTTTCAAAAACACCAAAATCGACTGAGTTATTGTCATCGCTCTCAGCGCTTTCATCTTCCGACTCATTGCTTGTAACAACGATCTCCTTCATAGACTGCTCCCTCCGTTTATTATGTCTTCCAGACAATTGTAACTGTTCCTCTAGCTGGCGTGCTTTGCGTTCTGCCGACTCTTTCTCACGCTGAAGTTTTTGGATCGCTTCCAAATCAGCTCGCTGAGCCTAAGAAGGATAAATGAGCAGATCAAGTTTGCCCCTTGCACTATAATCCTTAGACGGAACTCTGAAACAAAAAGTGTGACATACCTGTCTAAGAGCTTGTAATTGCTCAAATACTTGCTCCTGAAAAATTTCTGTCATGGATGTTCCTTTCTCCTGCTCATATTCCATTGCTTTAGGCTTATTGTAAGCTACGAAGCGTTTAGTTTCAGTGCCATGATGTTGTTCGACTACTTCCTCTACTGCGAGCGTTCTATCCGTAGAAATCCGCCTTTGTGAGCCGGCTATTGAATTTCTGGTGCTAGTGCGAGCACTTGTCGGCCGTGGTTTCGATCGACGTTGAGCCTTAAGATCCTGGATGATTCGCTCCACTCTTTCTGCCTAAAAAATATGCAATATCAACACCGACCATATTTTTATGAGGCTGTCCACGAGTTAAATGGGCTTTTAAGTTTGGAATAGTTGATCATACCTCTCTTAGTTGCTCCTCTTGACTTAGCACTCGATATCGGCTATTGCCGTAGACGTCGCTTTGCTGAGATTGCTTCACGTCACCCCAATCCTCCTGGGATGTCATCGAAGAACGTCTTGGCGTGGTACATTTGCGTGGTCTTAGCGATACCGAAGAAGAACTGGTGCTGTTGAGGACCATGACAGTAGCACGAATGATACGAGATGGAAGATGAAGCTACAATACATTGAGCCATACGGTCATGTTCATGGTTATCAAAACAAGAGAGGACCTAAAAATAACCCCGTTTTATTGTAGTCGGTTGCTACTGGCGATATGCACGTCGCAGAATTTTGGAACTGGGATGGACCAAATGCATTGTGGATGGAGATACCGGCAGTAGCAAGCGATTTCTATTAAGTCGACAGCTGAAATGTACAATATGCAGGAGTGTCTTGCAGCCTTGGTGGTTTTCTACGCGTTTGAAGGTGTGTAGACTTTCTCAGCAACAGCCAAGGCATCGGCAAAGGCTGTCCAAATCGTCTCGGGATCTTCTAGCCCAATAGAGAAACGCAGCAGGTTACGATCGACTCCGCAGGATTCCACGAATTCCAACTCATTGTAATGCGCGAGCAATGTGTAGGGACAGCAAATGGTGAAATTGGTGCCGAGACTTGGTCCTTTGGCGATACCCACAGCATCATAGAAGCTCTGAGCAACTGGCAATCCACCCTTCAAAAGAACAGAGAACAATGGACCGAAGCGAGGTGATGCATCCATCTCCTTCGAATCCGTCAGAAACCGGTTAAAGTGCGTCGTGTCCATGAATTCTGGATAATAGATGTCCTTCACGAGTGGATGTCCCTTAAGTCGATTAGCGATTATGCTTGTGTTCGCATTCACGCGCGCAACGCGAGCCATCAGGTCTATAGATGTATCCAAAAGCACTTTGGCATCGGCTTCCACAATGAATGAGTCCTCTGGTGAGAGCGTAGCTTTCAGTTGAGTGTACAATGGATCCGATGGATTCAACACCAGACTGCCACCCATAATGTTGCATGTGCCGCTGAAGATCTTCGAAAGACTTGTGACGACGATCCCGGCGCTTTGGTGTTTCATTGTGTTGAGATTATAGGAGCCAACAGTATCATCCACGACCAATGTCGTCCCGTTTGCATGCGCATGCTTGGCCAGTCGAGTCAGATCTGGCGTCGATAGCAATGGGTTGCCTGGGAACTCATTGAACACGCCCATGATTGGCTCTCGTGCGAGAATAGCCTCGACTTCCTCCATTTCTTTTTCACCGCAGACAGGGAAAAAATAGACACCATTCTTGCACCACTCAGGTCGTTGAAGGATCTTGAGAGAATCGACGTACGGAAACCCAATCATGATGCTCTTCGCCTCACTGCGCAAGCTGCTCAACAATCGCACGGCCGCGAACATCGCGCCCATACCTGTTGGGTAGAGCGATACATCTGATGATCTCCCTTCTGCTTTGCTTGCACTTTCCCCAAAGTAAAGCGACGCGATTCGTTGCTGCAGTGCCTGATGCGTCAACGAGTCTCTCATGACAATTGCCTGTGGTTGTTCAGATGGATTTTTCAACGCTGCCAGTACTTGTTCTACATGACGCGATGATACGATCTCGCCCGTATGCTGCCAGAACTGCTTCGTATATGGTGCCAGCTCTTTAGGGTAACGCACAACCCACAACAAGCCTTGAATATGGTGAACGGTCACGCTCGCATCGTTTCCTTTGCTGTTGCTGGCCAGGAACACCTGTAAACGCACAGCAGTGGCTTCAATGGGTGTGGGTAGTAGGTCCCATTCGGCAGCATCGTCACTAGTAAACTGCGTGGCCTTTATGTATGCCACAAGCTCCTCTACCAGCGGATGGCGGAAGAATCGGGGATACCCACACGCCATAGCTGTCAGCACCGCCGGATCAGCTTCCTCATATCCGACAACGTGCTCCCACTTGGGCATCGACACGGAAAGCGCGTGAATGTCCTGCGGTGGCAGGGATACGCCTAGTGGTGGAGAGATCAGCGCCTGTGTCATTTCTTCTTCTCCGCTTGTATCTGCTCTACCGAAATCTGAAGTGATTGATCACTTTGATAGACTAGCAAGTGTTTTCGCAAATAGGTGCTTCTATGGCGTTATTTACGGATAAGAACCGAGAATAAGAAACAGTTGTCGCTTACAAGAACATTCGTATGGGATGGGAAATGCAGTTAGTGATCAAGTGATCAAGCGATCAAGTGATCATCAAAAGCGATGCTGATCCAATGAGGATGAGTTGGTTCATGAATTACCTATTGCCGTACCAGAGAACAATGCATTCGCTGTTGACTTCTGGAGCGCTTATTATGAACGAAGATATTCGATAATCCATTTGCATACATTGAGCAGCCAGTCATGATCGTGGGATATTTTTATATCGCTTTCTCTATTTCTCGTAGGCGGTTTTATCGTCATGTGAAAATTACTGTTGCTTCTTGAAGCTATCGTGTTATTATTTCCCTTTATTAATTCAATGCGCAGATGAATCTCACAGACCTCTGGGGTCACGAACGCGCGCGCCTGTCGGCTGAAATCACTGGTGCTCTACCTGCTCGACTGCATGAGATTGTCGATGCCGCCATCACTGAAGAGAAAACCAGTCGCAGCAGTCGGCTTGGAAGTGACGGCGTCAAATCTTCGCCGATGTCGCACGATACACCGTCGATGCCAATGAAGCGGAAGCCCTCGATTTTCGTGAAGCGCGATCAGCTTTTTCGCCGGCTGGTAGAGCAGAGTGTTGTTCCTGTAGCACCTGTACTGCCCATAGATCATCGCGTGCATCCCACCTCGTCGCTCTTTGATCAAAACGAATTCGCCATAGAATATGCCGAGCGAGCACCGCGGCGACTCTATGGTCAAGCCACTCCGCCTCAGTCAAGTACCACAACCCAATTGACTTCCTCTGCTAACAGTACTAGTGCGTCGACAGCTGTAGCATCAAATCGACCGCTTTCATCTCTGTCGTCTTCGCCGATTCGGAAGGAGAAGAAGTTATCGACCAGCTCGTCGCCTCGCGCTTCCTCTCGTGGGAATGTCCACCTTGCTATAGCGACTACTGTCGCTGCGAAAATGAATTCGACTAATCCCAACTCGCCAACCTCCAAACCGTCGATATTGATACGCAAAAATGGCCGCAAGCGTCTGGGAACGGAATTCAGTTCTCATGTCTTGCGTCCGTATGTCGGTGACATGTTTGGGGTGCGTGGTGAATACATTGATGGTATGATCTACATGGCACGAATGAAGAAAACCTACACGATCCAACCAGGCGCGATCGACATTGGAGGACCAATTGGAGCACATTCAGTGAAAGACGCAGTTTCGGATGCTCTCGCCGCTGCAAATAGCAATGGAGGAGGCTCTACGGAAGGAAATGGAGGAGAAGAATCGAGTGGCAACACCGCGTCAAGTACCGGTACTACCACTCAATCACAGCTTGGGTTGGCATCTGTAGACGAAGATCTCATCACAATGTCGTCATCATCAACAGAGAACCCACAGTTGACGCAACGACAACGCTGTTCGCTGACACTCAGCAACTGGAGCTCTAACCCAGAGAACGCGCGGCTGATGGTGCAAGAGAATGTTATCGAAGCGCTGATACTGCTTAGTCAGACGCAGGACAAATTCACGCGACTCAATTGCGTCACAGCGCTCATGAATCTCTCACATGTGGTTGAGTTACGCTCGGTGATTGTACGGCAGGGCGCCGTAAAGACTGTCTCGGAGATCGTCAACGACACGGACAACAAGATCATTCGCACGGCTTGCGCCATCACGCTCTGTAATCTTTGCTGTCTCGACGGCGAAGAAGAGTTGCTTGTGGAAGATGGAGCCGTCGGTGCGCTGTCCGTGCTGATCAATGAACATGAGAAAGTGTCCGGAATCTGCCGCTGTGCACTCTTTAACCTCACATGTGTGTCTGAACCATATCACAACATCTCGAGTGTTTTAAAAGTCTTTGTGACGCTGACATCGTCGTCCACCACTGGTGGCGTTGGTGCTTTGTCATCCTCTTCGATCAGCGAAAACGACGAAATCACCGCAAAGGCGCTTTGTAATCTCTCTAATTTCAAGCGTGTGCGGCTGCGGCTGATCGAAGAAGGCATCGTGACTGCCACGACGTCACTCATCCACGCCAATCAACCGCATATCCAGCAAATGTTAGCGTATGTGCTGCTCAACCTCTCAGCTGTGCGTGCATGTCGCAGTGAAATGGTGGCCAAAGGTTGTATGAGTACTCTGGTGGCACTGACGGGAGCAACAAAAGAAAAGGAGACAAAGTTTTTGATTGGGAGTACGCTCTGGAACCTGAGTAAAGAGCCTGGTAATCGACTGCGTATGGTCTTTGAAGGCGTGTTGCTGTTGGTGAACGATCTCTGTCATCGTAGTACCAATGCTGAGGCACTTCGTAGCGTCTGTGCTCGTACGCTTTATAACGTTTCCTGCAACGAAGACACTCGTGTAAAACTGGTCGAACGTGACGCTGTGACTATCCTCTCGTCACTATCAAAACGCTCGAGTGATGGTGACGCGAAGAAGATGTGTACATTGGCGCTTTGCAACCTGTTGAGCGTGCAACAGGCTGCGGCGGACATCATGACGGCAGGAGCAATCACGGCGTTGATTCAGTTGAGCATGGCACCAAGTAATCAGACAATCGAAACTAACCGGTTGTTTGCGAAGGCACTGCATGGACTCTGTGAGAAAGCAACGACACGTGGAGCAATGGTGCACGCAGGTGTCATCCCAGCGATTATCTACCTAAGCTGCATCGAGGAAGACGGAAGGAGTGCAGCTCTTATTGGTGTTGACGACGAGAATAGTAGTCGTAGCAGCACGACAGATGGTACCGATTCGTGGAGCACGCTCACGAAGAATCTTTCACAGAATCGTAAGGCTGGTTTGTTGACGGAAATTCGGGCACGGTGTACGGCAGCACTAGCATGTTTAGCTGCGGATGAGCAACTGGCTAATCAAGTCTGTACACGGGAGGTTGTCCAATGCGTGACGCGCATCTTGGTACTGGAACGGTCTAATATTGCAAATGAGCGGTTCTGTTGTTCCTGTTTGAGTTTACTCTGTCGCGACGAGCAATGCTCGCTCATTCTGGCTGATGAGGGAGCGATTCAAGTGATCTTATCCATTTGTATGGAGTCACCGGACTTGGAAACGAAAGCGTCCTGTTGTCACGTGCTCGCAAGTATGGCGTGTCATCCAAGCTGCTGTTTGTCGATGGTACAGATGGGAGTCATCTCTGTGTTGGCGACATTATCCAAAATCAAAGGGGATACTGGTATTCAACGCTGCTGCGCCATCACTCTCGCAAACTTGTCAGCTGAACCAGCGATTCGAGAGATCCTCGTCACTGCAGGGACGGTCTCCATTTTGACAGCTTTGAGTAACTCCTATAGTGAAGACAGTCAACGCGATTGTGCGAAGGTGCTCTGTAATCTCTCATGCATTCCAGGGAAAGAGGCGCATCTCGTGGCGGAGGGTGCTGTGGGGGTGCTTATGATGATAGCCATGGTACGTGCCGTGAGTGCTAACACAAAAGAGATTTGTGTGCGGGCATTGTTCAATCTACTCAACGCCGAGACTATGAAGCATTTGGTTCAGGAAGGACTCGTAAAGGTATTACCGGCGTTTTGCGAGCTAGAGACGAATAGCGTATCTGAACTAGCTATGATGCTCTTTAGTAAGTTATTGAACCATCCCGTGGGGAGAAATGCGCTATGCTCGGAACGATCCGCCTTGCATGCACTCTTTATGCTGATGGAGCGAAGTACAAAGAAGCAGCAATATCTAGAGCTGCTTTATGAGAATTTGCTGTGTGAACTGGTCTATTATGAGAACTCGAGGCTGCCAAGTGTCCATGCTGGAATCATACATGCTCTTCACAGAATCGCCTGTACCAACGACGTCTGTATTGTGAATAAAGACGATCCCGATAACAACGCCATTATCCACCACTGCACCGCGAAGAAGCTGGCAATGGTACTGTTCACACTTTCTAAAACTGAGGAAACACGCGCTGCTGCAGCAACGCCTGCCAGTCTTGTCGTATTAACTCAGTTTCTGGAACTACATTCACCCAAAAAGGATTGTGACGCTAGTGAGTGTGTGATCTACGCTGTCTCCACTCTCTGCTTACTTAGCTGTCATGACTCGACACGCGCACAGCTACACAACCCAGAAATCTGTGTCGCTCTCATTCGAATGCTACGGAGTAATGATGTGGTAGGCCCATTCGATGGAGGAGATATAACGCGACAAGTATATCCTCCGGCAGCCATTAAGACGTGCCTATTGACATTTTGTTGTTTATCTCGGAGCCACGACCTCTTGGATTCGTTGTTGCGATTGAACATTATGGACTGCCTCTATGGAATTCTCATCGGCCAAAACCCTGACAGTGATGTTATGATTCAGCCACACAACTTAATGCTGATTGCTGACTTTGAATTTGTGGCGCTTGTTTGCATTCTCTACCGACAACTCAGCCACACGTCACAGTTTGAGGCGATCATTGGTAGACAAAGCGAGCAAAGCCAGCAGATCATCCACTTATTCTGCACGCTCACAGCCTTGGCTGTTGAAAAAAACATTCCCGATTCGTGTCTTGATTGTGCAGATGCACTTTGCAGCATAACATTTGCACCAACTGCAGTAGCCCCTACATCACATTCGACCATATCACCAATTAAAAAGACATCAAGAATTTGTCCACAACCTCCTTCTTGTTCCTCTCCTGGGCCCGTTGCAAGAAGATCAACTGCAGCATTGCTCTCGAAGAATGTTCTTGAAGCCATTGAAAGCTTATTATCTGATTCACAATTACCAGAGACTCGCTGGCGCTGCTGCGCGAGCCTCTGGACGCTGTCATTCGTGCCAGAATACCGAAGTCAGCTTGTGTCACTCGGTGCGGCTCGGCTCCTAGTGAGCGAGTCTTATCGAGCAGCTACATGTGCTAGTCTGAGTACGCTTAAATGCTGCGCCGGAGCACTGTGTAACCTCACGATTGTGTCGAATGAATGCAGCAACGCGAATGCCGCGAGAATGGTCGAGGATGAAGTTGTACCAGCGCTGATCCAGTTGGCAAAACTGGAGCACGATGATGTGCGAGAGTATTGTACACTCGCATTGTCGAACCTGTCAAGTCAATCACCGAAAGTCGAGTCTGGCGCCGTATCGGCATTGCTTAATTTATCTTTGCGCTTTACAACGGATAATGTTCATGCACACGCACCAGTGCAGAAGTTGATGACTGAAGCTTGCCTCCTTCGCCCTCCGCGTGTGTGCGATGAACGATACAAGACCTTCTCGGCAATTCCTGATTTTACAATGGAAATCGAAGGCAGCTTCGAGTCCGATGGCGGTCGAACGATGCCTGAAACCAAATACGAAGCTGGTCTAGAGGCGAGCACACCTCCTCTGCCACATTTGCCCACGATTCCAGCGGATCTTGATACCAATGGCAGCTTTGGAGGTCCTTCAGATGGGAATATGGATGCTGAAAGTAGCAAAGCGAAACCGAATGTGACGCTCCTGAAAAAACTTAAAAGCTCGTCTGATGGCGATCTTCGCACTTCTGTTCCTATGAGCTTCAGCGATCGAGACGATACCAACAGTTCTTGTCCAATTGTGAGGTTCTTTCCTAAAGTGGATCCTACTGAGAGCTGTTTAATGATTGGCATCGATGACGGAGACTCAACAACTGGGGTGACTACTCCTTCTTCAGAGCTGAATGGTAGAGAAGATGGTAGTAATCAGGACTTTCGAGATGGTATTTCGGATTCTTTGAGCGATGAGCTTGGTCGACTAGGCAGTGGGCATAATAATGCATTCGATGGTGATGACTCGACTGTAGATATTGACGCTTCTGAGCAAGGCGAAAGCCTGGGCCAGTTGCGGCAGCGATCCAACCGAACTATCAGTAGTTCGGTTGGTTCACCGTTGGTACGGACAGTGATCCGGAAAACTCAGACAATTCATGCGGCAAAGAAACTGATGGCGCTGAAGTCGCGGATAGCGGAGAAGCATGGTGGGATCAGCGAAAACAGCACAATGGCAACATCATTTTCAACCCCAACATTACATTCCTCCACTACTGCCCAAGATCGAGTGCTAAATGGATCTGGAAATACCGCATCACTCAAATCTCCCATGCTGTCTAGAACGGGCACGAGATCGACGAAGAATTTAATGTTAGATGCACCGGAACTTTCATCAGAAGACGCCAAGAAGGGAACTGTAGTACCGCTTTCCGTTAGAGAGAATAACGACAACAACAAGCCATATGATGACGATAACCCACGAACGGCACTGATAGCGGCAGCCATGGCAGCGGGGATCTACAGTTCACCACTCACGATATCATCCAACCAAGTCCATGTAGAATCAATGAAGAAACATGCGATCATCAAGAAGAAGAAGAAGAAACGATGTGAACCGCCCAAGCTTGCCGTCCTTAAGACTGCAGCGCGTGTGGTAACTCCTGACACAGAACTAGCTTCCCCTCCAATCATTTTTTCTGCGACTGTGAAAGAGTTACATCTCCAGACGAAGAAATTGGGCTTGTGGAATTAGTAAATGAAGTCAAACCAAGAAGATTTGGGTAAAGGCTTGTTGTCTGTGTTATTATAGATAGATAATGGATGAAGTGATTGTAGCATGGTACAAAAGTTCAAAACTTGACGATAATATTCTACGACTCACTCACTCGACATGCAGTAGTCGTCCAAGACATGGTCTAGCGTCGATTGCGCCTGGTTTTGATTGTCTTCATTGTTGCTGCTGGTAATGTTGTGATTCGGACTCTGCTCTTCACGTGCCGATCGCGATGGCGGATGAAGCGGAAGCGGCGATGGCATAGAAGAAATCGCGTAAGGGGTGGGCGGAAAGAAGCCTATTGGAAATGAATACCCACGTAAAGTCTGCGAGAGAGGCGTCGGTGGTAAGAGTTGCCCATGATCACTTGGCGACGGTAAGTAGACTACCGGTGCTGGTCTTACTTGCTGATCCGTTGAAGGCTGATGATTCTGGCTGTTGCTGCTAGTGTGGAGACGCTGGTTCTGTTGGTCCGAACTAAAGGAGCGTGGTACAGTCATGGCATTCCCCGTTGGCGTCCCAAATGTCATTCCGGCTGAGATATCAAGTCGAGCGAGTGGATGGAGTTTCAGACGCATCACCAACGTTTCTAGTACCACATGTGGTTCAGTCTGTTGCGCTTGGATGAGTTGCGTCAATACATCGCGTGCTTGGTCTTTGGTGAAGAGCGGCACGATACGTTGCGGCGGTAGTTTGCTTTTTGAGTTGGCGAATGCCGCGACTGCGGACGCGACACTGGCGAGTACTTCTGGGGGTACGTGCGTTGGTACATGGACTTCCTCCAGTGCACTCATCAGAACCTCTTCCTCCGCACGTGTGAGCGTGACAACGCAATCATTTAGGGGACTGGTTTGCTGGTTGACTGTCGGTGTCTGGTGGGTGTCAGCAGGCGATTTCCGTGGGAACCGACCAAGATGCATCATCACGTGTTGACCAGCCTCGATTCGCGCGATGTCGTAACAGAGCTTCTCATATCGATCTTTGACGTCTCTCGCAGTTTTACCTGCAATCTTGGCGGCGATTTCGTCCCATGGATAACAGACTGCGACTGTGCTATACTGCGCCAACAGTTGCTCAAATAGTTCATCTTCCTCAAGCGTCCAGCGCGTGTCGATACTCTGCATGAGTAGAAACTCCTTGCGCTTCTGCGTGTTGACCGTCTCGAGAGCTTGGAAGTATCGGCTTGCATGCATTTGTACTTCCTGCACGGTTCGAGTGCGCACAATTGCTGTGATCGCTTCCCACGCAGCCTCAGCTGTCGCTGCTTGTCCTGCGCCGTACTTTTCCAGGCCGGCGAGGAAGCGATGGTGTTCATCTGTGGTCCATTGCAGTTGTGGATGAGTAATGCGGTTATTGTTGCCCCTGCTCGAGATATTATACGTATTGTTATGGAATACTGAAGTGCGTGTAGCCTTGTCTGGTGTTTTGCCCATCGTGCGCAACCTCTGTCGCCTTCAAAAGGCAAGAGCGAAAGAGTGGAGCGATGTGATGTGATGATGACACCGATGGTTTCTGTCGGGTACTGCAAGTATGGGCGGGTCAACAACAAAAGAAAGCACCGCTGACACCAGTGAAACAACCAGAAAGTAACGGATGCACTGCAGGTAGAAACTGCTTTTTGTAGGTCGAAACGACTCGCTCCAGCTTCAAGTGAGTGCTGTTGCACATGAAGAGACACACCCATGGGAGTGACTATGATTTAAATTGCAATGTATGCACGTCACAGAAATCAAAAGCGCACGCATTGTAAATTACATGTAAACGAGCAAGCGTGAACTTTATTACGAAAAAGAACTCACACGTCGCAGATTCATTTTGGATGTTTGCGAGGTGAGATTTTCTGATACTCCTAAAAGCGGCGGTAGGACGCTGGTGTACGACGCCGTTGCCATTGTTGTTCCAATACGCTCCAGTGTTCCCATTCAAGAGACTCGAGCGTCGAGATGAGTTCTTTCTTGAGCTGTTCTTCGGTCGCGATCTTGTCCTTTTCAGCTTTTTCGAGTTCGAGCACCTTCCGCAACCGCTGCAACGCCAACCCGAATGCACCATGATGGCGATCGTGCAGAAAAGTCACGTGCAGGTGCGATGAAGAAGCGTCCACGTCCACCCACTTTTGTAGCGCCGTGTAGGCGGCCAGGAAATCGTCCCATTTTTCGGAGTCACCCAGCGCACGTGCACGACGTGAAAGTGCATCGATAAGAATTTCTTTCTCTTTTTCCTTCTCCTTCTTTAGCTTCTTTTCTTCGGCTGGTCGATCGCCAGGAACCGAGCGCGTCCCAAAGTAAAGTGCCAAGTCGTTTTGATTAATTGCTGCTAGAACTGCATCTGCTGCGGCGATGACATCTGGAAGCACCGTCAGTCGCTCTGATTCGTGGTCAACGTGATGCAGTTTCGCCTGAAGCACGGGAAGGTGGGAGGGGAACTGCTTGTAAAGCCGTTCCCAGGCTGGTAGGAATTCTTTCTTGCCCACCAACTTGGTGACGCGGCCAAGCAACAAGTCACGTACAGCCTCGTTGGCGATTTCTTCTTCATCGCGCTCATCTTTTGGTTCTTCTGGCTCAGGTTCTTTGCTAGGTGTAGGAGCTGGAGGGATAATATACGTAATATCGAACCCACCTGGTCGTCGGCCGCTCCTATAGTATGAGCATACAATCATTAAAATGACATCATCAGTACATCCAACAATAAATCAGACCGTTTTTCCCAATCATAATAGAGATACGTACCCTTTGATGTTTCCATTCTTCTTCCCAAAGAAAAGAGTACCCTTGAGGAAATCACCCGCAGCAGCCCCACCTGGAAGCTTGTCAAACCCTGGCTCACCAATGAATAGTGGAATGAAGGTGTGCAGAGGCAAATTCTTTTGATCCAATGGTTTTCCTCCGATAGCAGCGTCATCTTGGTGTCCATAGACAGAAGCCGAGAGCTCCTTGATGTCGTGTTCAAGGAAGCACACCATTTGCTTGAGCTTTTCCAATTTACTCAGGTCCTCGTGGCGAACTTGAGTTCGAATGACATATGATCCTTTTTTCAGTGACGTCTCGTTTCCATATGCATCAGAGCATCCCAAGTACTGCTTCTTGTCGTCAAAGATCATCGACAGTTGAGCCTCAAACGGTGACTCATACAAGCGCTCATTAAGGAGTGGGAAACGTGGCACAACCTTTCCAGATTCTTTCTGCGTAAATGGATACGTCAACACGAGTTGATAGACCTGTCGTTGATCTGGGAATTGGTCGCGGCTGGAGCTCAAAGGTGAGATCTCGGCCGTTTGCGGGCGAATTCGTTGCGACCACTTGTTAAAGCTCACTTGTGGGCCTAACGTTTCGTTCTCCACGGTACTCGAGACCAACACTTTATGCGATTCCTCACCTCCAACGACTTGAATGGACGATTGGTTAGGGACAATCCCGTGAAAACGAATCTCGATTTGGACTTCAGAGTCTCCAAGTGCGCTCCAGAATTGCGCCAAGCAGAATTCCGTCGTGAGACCACCAAGGAGATCCAAACTAAAGATTGTTTCTTCACCAGGTCGCAACAAAAATGCTTTTGTGAAGGATGAATCGCGCTGGCGTACAAACGGTTGGAACTGTAGAACATGGAACATATACAACTTCCCCGACGCATTGGAATCAAGTTCACGGCCGCTTCCAGTGGACGCTCGTGAGAAAATTACGTCTGCCCAGGTTGCGCCAACTGGAGGGGTAATAAATCGCCGCGAGATATCCCCAGGTTGCAAGCGATTCATGTACGTAACCACGGATGAAGAAGTCGACACCGATTCTGGCTTGATGACCGTCACGGGGATGGTGAAAACTGGGCCACGATCTTCGTTATTGGCGTCATAGGCTGTGATTTCTCCGAAGTGTTCTCCAGCTGCCAGGTGTTTGGTCTGTACAAGCACCTTAAACGATCGTCCTTCGTGCATCATCGCCAAATTTCGACCCACATCGATCCAACGAGCTGAAGGAACCAGTTTCAAGTGCAATTCAAAGTGCACTTTGTCCTCCTGAGCTGCTTTTTTATAAAAGACCGGCGTGACACTGACATTCACTTCAGTGGAATCGTGAACGAAATCGACAGCATCGCGGAGAAAGACACCACGTGACTTGGCATTTAGACCCGACGACGTCTTGATCTCATAGTGAAGTGGGAATTTGCTGGTTCCATCAAAGGAATTTCCGGATTGTAACAGGAATTCGTACGCCGGGAGTACTTGGATGAGTCCTTTTCCCTGTGCGAACACCTCCACGTTGGGGAGTTTCACGGCTGTTTTCTGCAAGGCTCGTCGAATCGAATACGGTGTGTACTGCACTTTTTCTCCTTTCAGTGCACTGATTAACAATGCTACATTGCCTGCACAATTTGGTGATGACATGGATGTTCCATTCATCAGTTGCTTCTTATTCAGTGTCCAGTTAGGAACAGGCGCGATGGCTGCACCTGGAGCGCAAATGTCCACACCAAGATCGCCATCAAAGGTCGGTCCACGTGATGACCAGGTGTACGTGATGCCCGAAAGATTGTTTTCACGCATGATATACTCGGCGTCCATCATCTTCGGCGATACGTACGCTCCTACTGACAACATGCATGAGCTAGTCCCGCCTGGAGCCCCGACTGTGCCCAATGCCGGCCCGTTGTTTCCCGCACTGACAACAAATGTGATGTTGTGCTGGTCTACGAGTTCGTTTGCGAGCTCAACGATGCGACCGTAATTATGCTCTGAGGCGTACTCGCCATAGCTCATGTTCACAATGTCCACCTTGGCTTGGATCACAGCCAAAATCGCGCGGCTAAGCGCTGAGCAGGTCTCCATGCTCCCGAGTCGACCATCTCCAATGCGAACCGACACGATCTGAGCACCAGGTGCAACACCATTGCAGTCGGGTTGGTCAGGATGGTAGGCAGCCACAATTCCTGCGACGTGTGTTCCATGCGCACCAACGTCGTTGACGATGCTCAGTGTGTTGCCGTCGTCATAGATGTTGAGCACATAATTGAGCTGCGAGTCGTCGCAAAACTTGGCGTATTGGTGCTCCACACTGTAGTTGGTTAGTGCAGCCGTTCCCGTGAAATCGCCCGTTTCTTTCGTGTCTACAGCAGCGCGCCAGTGCGTCCCATCGTAAAACACAATGCAGTCATAGATCGGACCAGGATCTTCATAGTTCTTGCTCAGCTCCTCCAACTGAGAGAGCCTTGCTTGGAGGTCCTTCTTCACGCGCAATTTCCCGACGTCGTTGGTTGTGGCTGCGTTCTCCTCCGTCCATTTTGCCAATTTCTCCTGCACTTCGTTCACGGCGTGACGCTGTTCGATGTCAAACTTCTCCTTTCGCGTCTTCTTCATGCGCGTCACGAGGCCCGTAGGGAAGAGATGATACCCTGCGATCGTCCCGACGTGATATTTACCGTCCACACTCGCTTTCCACTCGGGGTTAAGTGTCAACACCTTTCCGCTCGCAAGTGTGACCTTCCCATCCTTCGCCTCCACGACCACTGATGTATCAACATCCCCTGACCCCGTGGCGTCGATGATGTCAATGATCTTGGGGCGGCCATCGGGTGTGACTTGTAATCCGATGGCACCAGGGTCGACGCCCGTGTCAAAAATTGCAACAACGGCGTTCCGGCCGTCGTACTGAGGATAGAGTTGCAGGAATTTGTCCGCGAGCGTTTCCTCCTTCGGGAGCAACGCGGATGTGGGGAATGTCTTCATCTTCGTGCAGTGGTTAGGAAGTTGGTATGTGGAGATCTTCTCTTCTTTTTCTGATTCTCCCCTTGTCAAGAGCGAGCGATTCTGCGAATGATAATCTCATGACTTGGTGATTGGATCATTTTCTCCGCTTAAGTACGTTTCTCAGGAATTCCTCGATGTTTGAAAAAAGTTCCAGGAGCTTGAAGTTTGAATGGCGTGACTTGAGTCGAGTATGCTGATGGAGAATCAGATTTTGTAAACGAAAAGCTGAGAACAGCTGGGGGATTGCATTTCTCTCGTGTGCCTTTGAATGAACAGCATTCAGATGAACATCCAACAACGCAAAGGCGATCGTCCTACTGTGTCGTACAGGCTACATCACTATTGCGAACAAAGCGCGGGCAAAAACGAACCAGAGGAGGCCCATTTATGGGGAGGATTTTGAACCCTCAAAGGATGAGTGTACCCAGAAGCGGATGGACAGGCAGTGGAAAGAAGAAAGTGTTCTCTTGATTACGATCAAAGGTCTCTTTCTGGATCAGCGATAGAGAATCGACATCGAAGTGGATGAATCACCCTTGTTCTCACCGCTGCCAAAGCCATTTCTGTCTATTTTACGGTACTTATTCATCAATCTTGTAAATGAAATGGGTACACTCGTGTCCTGATCAGTCCAGACTCCAAGTACAAAAATAGCTACTCTTGGCAATTGCCTGATGCTTTTTATCTTTCGTTCCTCAATTGCTTCGGACTCCTCGTCTGCTTTGGTGCCGACATCGCGCTGTCATGGCCAGTTCCAATGTATATGCGTCTTCCTTGCGAAGCGATCACGTCAGCCGCGAGAAAACCGTAGAGGAAGGCGTGCCGTTCTTCGTCCCTCATCTCGCCAAGGTCAAGACGAATGTCATGTGCCAAATGAAGAACCAGCACTTACTCTTTTGCTATGAGAAAGCGGCGATGACTGCCAGTGGACCTACGTCTCCTACAGTATGCTATCGAAAACAGGGCAATCAGGACTTTTACTCGACAGACAACTTGCACAAGCGCCAGCAACTTCTGGAAGACAAGCAAGTGCTTGTGGCGATCAACCGGTTCTGGGAAACGTTTCCAATTGTTCGCCATGGCCACCAATTCATAGAGAAACGCGACTACGTGGACGTCTTTATGAAATTCTTCAAGGCATTGGTGGTCCCTAGTGAGGTAAAACCATTTGGTCACATAACTATTTTTTTTATCACAAACTAAAGTCATGCTGCTTGGATGTGCTAGTTTTCCATGGGAGAAGCGCGAAAAATTGTGGAAAAAGACTGGGAACGAGACGTGGGTACTTCAGATACAATGTCCAAGGTGCTCTTCTTCCGCGCTCTCTTTGAAGTGGTACGTTTGTGTCTGTGTTCGGTCATGGTTTGCTATGGACTAACACTTACACCGTTCTATATGACGTTCCATCCAGGCTGACATTTGGACCATTGGAATTGGCGCGGATATTTACGTCTCGTTTCTTAATAAACTCTTCGACCGTGTAACCATGACTGTTTTCGATCAAGAGAAATCCGTCTGGATTACCGTTTTCGCTGAATTGGACAAAGTTCGATCGTTTATGGAATCCAAGGATGCATATCCTTCCACTCCGGCATTGATTGCTCCTAGTACTGTTGCAACAAGTCACGATTTCTATGCAAAAGCCAGCTCAGTGGCCATTCAAAAGCCACGACCTCCACTGCCAAAGAAGAAAGCAATGGCAGTGGATGGGGCGTCTTCTTTAACCAAAACATCCAGTTCAGCTGTGGATTTTGGCGATGGATCAGGCGGTGGAGAAATTCTTTCCCGTCTTCCTGAGGTCATGCCTTACCACCCACAATACAACGACAACGGCGCTCCTCTCCCTAAATCTTCTGCATCATCAAAGAGCCCATTCTATCAAAGCCAGCTGTCTCAGCGTGAGTCGACGGCAAGCAATGGCCCCGCTAGCACCAGAAGTGACAGTGCCTTTGGAAACAGTTCTGTTGGTTCGGCTTCAGTGGATGGTAGTGATTTTGATACTAACGACGAACATCATGGTTCGAGCAGTACTGCTACAGTGTCAACAGCAAAATCTGTAGGACGTCGATACAAACGCAGTTCTGTCCTGAAGGGCACTCCGACCAATACAGTCAGGCACTCGGCTGTCGACGAATTGATGTCAGCTGATTCTCCAAGTGAGGCTACTGCATCTCGACCTGGAGTTCCAGAGCTACCCTCTCCATCCATCCGCCTCGCGATGCCGAGTATCTATCTCAGTCCTGATCTCTCGTATTCCCAAGCTACTGAGCGTGCTGCAAGACGACGCATCCGTGAAAGCGCCAAACTAGCCCAACGACTGCGCCGAATCACCTACTAGAGTCACATCCAACCCACATGTACACTAATACGTCTCACAATCTGCTGGAAATACATTCTTTATTGTAATAGATGGCTCAATAACCGACCTACTTACTGCTTCTTCAGAGCACGCTCCTTCCGGTTGTGATTGGCTTTTTTGGCCTTGTTTTTTGCATTTCGAGCTCGTTCGCGCTGAATCTGCTGAGCTGTTGGAGGTGCTGCGTTGTTTGAACCCTCTTTATGCTCGTTCTTCTTGTTTCGGAATGGTTGTTGTTTGGAGCCACGAGGTGCTACTGCTTTCTGTTCAGTTTCTCCTTTCGTCGCATCTTTTCCTTCTTCATCACGTGCATCACCCTCTTCTTCGTTTTCGCCTTCTTCTATTGCACGATGATTTGGATTTTTCATGCTTTCCCAAAAAGCCTCTTCCTCTTCCTTGGCGCGCAGCCGACGATTTTGCTCACGGATAGTATCTTGGTCATCTGTTTGGCCGCCGTCATGGACTCCAAATGGCTCGTAATCTTCAAATTCATCGTTGTAGTCATCATCGTACTCATCCAAAGTCATACCAGGCGCTCCTCCGCCACGACCAAAGACAAAATCATCTTCAGTCTCGTACTTTAACGCAATTTCCTTCAGCCTCTCTGCCAGTTTCTCATCCTTTTTTGTGATCTGCGGATCATATGTCTTCTCTTGGGCCTTCTTACCCACCCAAACACGACTTGGATCCAGTTTATCTTGCTTCGGTAACGATACTGCCGCGTTTGCTGTATCCGTTGTCGATCCAGTCAGTTTCGCTTGCTCCACTTGAAAGTCAGGATCACTTCGTTTTAAGTCCTGACGAACATCTATCAGTGCAGGTGGAGGGTTATTTTCTAGTAGAAAATTAAGCACCGTTTCAAGCTGCTGTTGGGAACTCAGAAGACACAGCTCGATATATCCATCACCCAAATGTGGAAGAAATTCCTGAACTTGTTGCACCAATGACGCCATGGCTTGCGCTTCTGTACCGTTTTGAGAAGTAGAGTTGATCACAGGTTCATTAGCAGCTGATTTCGTTTCAGATTTGCTTTGCTCTTGCTTTTTTTGTTCGGAGAGTGGCTTCGCTGTTATTTTCTTGTTTGAGTGCGAGTCTAATGGGATAATTCTACGACGCGGGAGGCCATCAACAATCATCTCAAGATACGACAGATGTTCTGAATCCATTTCGCTGGTTTCAAAAAATGCAGTACACTTTTCGTGATATCCACACAGTCGCCACAGATCACTCAGATACGAGCCCGTATCTCCGTTTTCTTCACTGTTTCCATGGCTAACTGCATGGATAACGGCCAGCAACAACTCACCTTGCAATGGGTTCTGCTGTTTTTCGATTAACAAGTCGAAAAAGCGACCAAGGATCAGTAATAACGCTCGACGGGTTTCTGCAATAACCACCAGTTTTTCCTGAGCTTTCTCATCAAACGTCACGAGCTGATGCTGCAAACACGGCAGGTCCAACTCGTAACATGTAACTAGGGCGTGAATAATCGAATCTGTGTCGGTCACAGCTTCTTCCAGATCCACTCGATTCATCAGCAACCGCTTTGTCATGGATGGCGACACGAAAAGGCCACCCAGCGCCAAACTGGTTTCATAGATGGTATGCAGCAAATCCAACACCTGAGCACGTTTTGCTTGTTGCACTGCTACATGTAAATGTTGGAACTGCTTCACGAAAACCACACGGAGCTCATCGACAAGAGATGGAAATGTTGACGCCTTGAGCATGAGTGTGTCTAACAATTCGTGCACTTTATCGGCATTACTTGTCGCGAAGATTTGACAAAACGGCACTAGATTCGTCATATGCAGCACAGTCTTTAGAAGTTCTCCGCTTGGATCAACTTCTTCGATATCTGCCGCTTTCTTTAACGAACTCAGCACGCGCATATACAGCACAAACACCAGACGAGTTTCTGAATGAAACGCCGGTGGTGCATCCTGGCTACGTTTTGACTGCAGCGCTGTGGCCTGTGTAAAAAATCTTTGCATGTCCTCCATCAGTTGGCCATCTTCCACAAGATGTTGTCGCAACGCCGCGTCTGGAGCCCTCAAGTAGTCATTCAGCTTTTCCACGAGCTTCAGTGCCATATTTCTTGGGTTGAAAATGTCCAAATGAAGCAAGTCACTAATTCACTAAGTACGTTTTTTTTTCGTCTCGTAAAGTTCGCTTTCGTTTGTCCAACTGGGATGTTTTTTTACGGATTTGTGAGGTTTTTTACGTTTCTGACAAAGATTTTCAACTTGACCATAAAGAGTTTTCCTTGCTGCAAGGAAGCAAAGATGAGCGGAAGCGGAGCACGCGGACGAGGAAGAGGCGGCGGAAGTAGAGGAGGCGGAAGAGGAGGAGGTGGGGCACCACATGGTCGAGGAAGCGCTGGTGGGAGAGATATTGGCGGTGGCCGTGGTGGTGGCCGTGGTGCTAGTGGAGGACGAGGACAACCTGCTCCGCCCCCTCCTCAACATCCACGACTACAACCATGGGGACAACCTCCCCCTCCTCCCGCAGCGGCGGCTCGCCCACCACCTCCACCACCGATGCCTGTGACGATGGAGAACATCGCGTTGGAACTGGAAGAGAAAGCACGTGTAGCGGAACCCACGGTGGTAAAACCGTTGGTGGCGACGCACTTTCCCACTCGCCCAGGATTCGGCCGCGCAGGCAAAGTCGTGCAAGTGTATGCGAATCATTTTCCGGTGAAGCTCAACTTTCAAAGTGATGTTTACCACTACGACGTTTCCATGGGGGAAAAAGGGAAGGGAATGTACTCGAATGAAGGGCCGCCGAAGACACTCGCCCAGCAAATTATGAAGGAGCTCGTGGCAGCTATGAAACGACAGTTCCCGACGGTCGTGGTGGTGACGGATGGACGAAAAAACCTGTACACGCCTGTGCGGCTGCCATTCCAGGAACAGCTCTTTGAGGAGCTGGAATTACCGGACGATGGCGGCAAACCCCGTGTATTCATGGCAGTTGTGAAGGAAGCGGATCCTGCGGCCATTCGCATGGAACAGCTGAACGAACTGTTCCAGGGACGACTTAACTATACACCTTATGACGCGTTGCAGGCGCTGGATGTGGCCATGCGCCACACGGCATCATCGCGGTTCATCATCGTGGGCCGCAGTCTCTTCCACAGCAGTGGCGCCAAAAACATTGGCGAAGGAGCAGATGTCTGGTTTGGCTACTTCCAGAGTCTGCGTGCCACCCAAAACAAATTGGTGGTGAATTTAGACTTGGCCGCCACAGCTTTCGTTCAGGCCATGGATGTTGTGGATTTCCTCCCTGAAGTCCTGGAACTGCGTGATTTCCCCAAATCATTGAATAAATACCAGCACGCTGCGTTCACCAAGGCCATTCGCGGTGTGAAGGTCGAGATTCTACATCGTCCTGGCGTAAAGCGAGCCTATCGTGTGAACGGCCTGAGTCGGATGGGGGCAGATCAGACGTTCTTTGAGGACGACAGCGGCAATAAGCAGTCGATTGTCCAATACTTTACTTCGCAATACAATATTCGTCTAAAGTATCCCCAACTACCATGTCTTCACGTCGGTGCACTGAACAAGAAGAACTATCTGCCCATGGAGGTGTGTCGCATCATGGCTGGGCAGAAAATGCCACGCAAGGTTACGGATAAGCAGGTGGCCAATATGATCAAGTTTACCTGTACTCACCCGACGCAACGTAAGCAAGCCATTGAGCGGAAGCTGACGGAAGCAGGCTTTGACGCTGACCCGACGCTGCAAGCGTTTGGATTGCAGGTGAATCCGAACATGGTGGTGGCACAAGGGCGCCAACTTCCGCCTCCAACCATGCTCTACAAGGGCTCAAGTGAGAATCCACGCGATGGGGCGTGGAATATGCGCAACAAAGCATTTTATCAGGCAGCGCAGATGAAATCCTGGGCTGTGATAAGCATGTGCGATCCGCGTCGATGCTCGCAAGGAGATATCGAAAATTTCTTTAAGACGCTGATATCACAGATGGGACAGCTGGGCATGGCTGCACCTCGCAACCGTCCGCCCATTATTTTGAAGCAAGGGCGTAATTCTACCGTTCGCAACATGTTTATCGAAGCTGTGGATGCAGCAGAATCTGTGTATGGTATGAAACCGCAAGTGGTTTGGATGATCAATCCTACAACAGATGCGCATGCCTATGGTGAACTAAAACGTGTGTCGGACACGGAAATGGGTATTGTGTCGCAATGCATGCTGGCGAAGCATATCCAAAAATGCAACAATCAGTATATTGCCAACATTTTGCTTAAGGTGAACACAAAACTTGGTGGCAAGAACACCGTCATCAGTGGGCAACTGCCAAAGGTATCGCAGTCGCGCACGATCATTTTTGGTGCCGATGTAACGCATCCAAGTCCTTCCGACAAAACGCGTCCATCGATTGCTGCTGTCGTTGCTTCAATGGATGCCAATTTCATTCGACATGCCGCTACGATTCGTGCTCAAGGCCATCGTGTGGAGCAAATCACACATCTAAAAGAGATGGTAGTTGAGCTCATGAAACAGTTTTATCGCGAAACTCGTGGTAAACCTGAACGCATTGTATTTTATCGCGATGGGGTTAGCGAAGGCCAGTTTCACATGGTGTTAAACTATGAAGTGGCTGCTATTCATGAGGCTTGCGCCACATTGGAGAAAGATTACGCGCCACCTATTACTTTCATTGTGGTTCAGAAACGCCATAATACGCGCTTGTTCCCAACGAACTCGAACGAAGCCGATCGCAGTGGCAATGTGAAAGCCGGCACCGTGGTAGACAATGGCATTTGTCATCCAATTGAAAATGACTTTTACTTGATGAGTCATGCCGGGATTCAAGGCACTAGTCGCCCCACGCACTACCACGTGCTGTTGGACCAGATCGGGTTCACAGCCGATGAGCTTCAAACGTTGACGTACAAGCTGTGCTATACATTTGCGCGTTGCACCCGATCGGTTTCGATGGTTCCTTCCGCGTATTACTCACATTTAGTAGCGTTCCGTGCACGTTTTTTCGCCTTGGATGGAAGCGATACCGCTTCATCGATATCGGGTTACAGTCACGACGCAGAAACACAGGAAACAGATACCCGTATGTTGGAGATTCACGATGCTCTCAAGGGTGTCATGTTTTATGTGTAGACACCGATGTTGGAGTATCCACTCATCAGGTGTCTGCTTGTGTTCGAGTCGATGGATCCCGTTTGCAAAGGCATTTCTGGTTCCAATTACTACTTTATATTTTTTCTAAGTTGCGTACACATTTGAACTGCAGTCTCTGGATTGAATTCGTATAGCATGTCCACAATATTTGAATGAGCAATTATTTGTTCGAGTAAGTGGTCTTTTACTGGTGATTACCAGAATATGGCCTAACTGTGTGGACACGTTTGAAAAGTCGGTTGACCCCCAGTATCCACGGATACTTTTCCTACATTCTTTCTTCCTCATTGCAACTCCGGTAGTCTTGGAAATCCATGTAGGAGACACATAGTGAGTGTAAGGATGTTCTTTGATGCATTCATATCTTGTTCCCACGTGATTCTGCACTCGCTGTTGTTGCAGCAGAGAACCTGGCGGGAAAACTTGACGCTTACGCTTCCATCAGCCTTTTTTATCGGAAATGGCGTCTCCTCAAGCTACTGGTAGCACTCGGAGCATCGCTCACTCGTGTAGTACTCGTCGATCTGCAGCACGGTCGCGCGCTTTGCCAGCTCACGTGTGAACCGTTTCACGGGTCCATGCGCATGACCCTTGACGAAGTCCTGTTGACTCCAGTCACCGAGACCAATGCAAACCAGAGGACTTGCCGTAGGTACCAACCGCTTTGCCAGATGTGCCGATGTCTTCCGACTAAATCTAGACTGAAGGAAACGCCATTTACGAAATGGATGCCTTGCACAAAAGCTCACTAAGAAGTCGAGATGCCTTCACACGTACTTGACACTTGTCATATATTGCTCATACGACGCTGTGTTGAATGAAGGTATCCCCCAAACAATCCTTCCGTACTCATGTTCTCTTTTCTTCAATTTCTCGTGCCAGAACGTACACTTGTTCATTTCGGGGAGATGTCTGTACTCTCGCGTAGATATCTGTTGAACATTGTATCGCTGGTTACTGGCTCACTTGCGTCTAACACCGTGCTTGCGTCTCCTCTTCCTTTTCTTCTTCCGATTCTTTCGCCGTTTCTGCTTCGACTCCTTCGCTTGACTTTGTTTGGGTATCCTTTCATTGCATTTCGCTTTCTTCTCTTCCACATCAATTTCTCGCACACGAATGGCAGTGCAGAGCGACCGCGTGCCAGGGTCGATCCCAACGGTAGTATCGGGAACGTAATTATCAGGAGGTATTATCGTATTTCCGTCTTTCTCTTTCACGGAACGCTGTTGGAGGTGTTCATTCTTGAAAAAGATGTTTCTAGCAGCATTGACATCTCTGTCAGTGAGGACACTCCAAGACTTTCTGATACCAAACATCTTATTGAGAAGTTGCTTCTGTTCCTTCGTTGGATACAATCTCACTTTCAAGATGCTGTTTGAATTTGGTTTATCTATCTTGCATCGTTTCATCCTTTCCGAGTCTTCTAAGCATTTCTACCTTCCTTCCATTTCTTCTCACAACGAAGACGTTAACATGAAACGAGAGGCGTTTTCTTGCTTTCATGTCTTCATTCTTGTCTTGATGAAGTTGTTGGTCAGCGTGAACCACGATTTGGATGCTATACTCTTTACATATTTGTGCGAGGAGTCCATACTCAAATCGGTCTTAGATGGTAACCACAATCCTCGAGATCTGCTTTTTACATGCTATTTCTACCAATCTGGACAGTCTTGGCTTGCTGTCCTTAAGATCGGAACCAATATCGATCTTCTCGTCCATGCACTGTCACCGCTTCGCATCCTTTCTTGAAAAGAAGGATAGTGGAGAAAAGATCTCATCGCGGAGAATTGAAAACAAGTTTCTATCCCACCGGTGGGAGAAATGGGGGAATAAAGGCTAATGGGTTTTCTATTTTTGTTTTACATACACAAGTATCTCGGCAATTCTGCTCAATACATATTCACCCAACGATTTCGTGGGCAGTATGACTGAAGATGCTTTCCCAGACTCCATCACAGCAATCTAGTCACACTTCCGATCCAGAAGCGAGTTCATCTCCCTCCTCTGGATCAACGGAGCAGCTAGCCGTTGTCACGGACGGGTGTGCTTTAGCAGAATGGAAGACAGTGATGAATGAACAGTTGGAATCGGAGACAAAGTGTTTGCAAGAGAGGATCATCGCACTACAAACAGCGTTTGATGAGGACAGTCTTTACATACGTGGAGATTTTTGCTGGCGAAAAGAGATTACCTCGTTCCATGGCAAGGTAAACGATGCTGTCCAACAACAAATGAATGCCATGGCTGCGCAGCTGCAGCACCACGTAGAGCTCCTATCCACAAGTATCGCCGAGCGTCTTGCACAGCAACAGCAACAGACCAAGACAGAGATGAATCGCCAGCAGACAATGTATGAGGACAAACTTCGGCGTACAAGGACATCGCTGAAGAAGGAAATGGATCGCTTTGCGTTGCTGGAGAAATGTCTCCGCAAGGAAGAAACCCATCAGGCGAAAGAAATGTACGACCGCTTGGTGCAGCAACTCACATCTGAGCACGAGGAACGGGAGGAAATGCTGCATAAACTCTTACAAGAGCTCCGCTCGTCCCATGCCTCCATTGAGCTAGCCAACACATATCTCTCCGAGTCTCTCCAGCACAGCCGCAACGAGGTTGAGCGGCTAAAGAAAATAATCACGAAGCATCCGCCTACGAGTTCATCCCCTTCACGAAAGGCGTCAGCAACAGTCAGTCAGAGTCGTTGGGGCAGTACCAACAATGCCGTGGTAGGTGAAGCTTATGTCCAGTCACTTAAGCAATCCCTCAGCACATGTCGCGAAAGTGTTGAGACGCTCAAGAAGCAGATCGTGGACCTAACGAATGAGAAGGAAACTGCGATTCACAGAGCGAAACAGGCAGAAGACACAACTACTAAAGTAAAGGATGAGCTAACCAAGGTCACGCAACTTCTGAGCGAGTCCCATGAAGCGCTCATTTCCAACAGAAAGACGATGGCGCAGATTGAACAGGAAAAGAAACAGTGGGAAGATCGCTTCAGTGAACTTCAATTTCGAACTGGTAGTAATCAACAGCAACTCGAAGACGCCGTGAGATCTGCCACAGAAACGAAGACATATGTGACACACCTCGAGAAGCAAACCCAGCGATTGGTATCACTGGAACAGAGCAAACGGCAGCTGGAGGAACAGTTTCGAAATTGGATGGATCATCCAGCAGACCTACGAGACCACACGACTCTCTTGAAGTTAGTAGAGTCATTTTTCCATGGAAACGAGGGGAATCTTGCTGAAAGGAATGGTGAGTATGAAAATGGGGTACAAGGCATTGAATGTCCAGAACAAAGTGCACTGGAGCTTAAACTTCGGTATGAGTACGAAAAGCGTTACACAAATCAGTTAAATATCCGAATAAGCCACGAACGGAAACGCGTTTTGGCGAGAATTGAAATGTTGTGCCAAAAGGAGCGAGTAAAAGCTTTAGAGAACGACGCATCTTCCCCATCTCGCTCCTCCACTTGTCAGCGGCAGCAAGGGTCAGTTAAAAATGCTTCATTTCAACGCATTTACCGAATCGTATCGGAAGCATTTGACGATTTGGGATATCCGGATTGGTCTGCTACCGATATTGACTACCTGCACAGTCGCATTGCGTCACTTGAAGCTCTTACAGCTAAACAAAATCACCAATGCCATGAGATGGAGCAACGCGCAGAAGTACAACGCATGGCTTTGGCTAAAGCTGACCTGCTACAACAAGAAAAAGAATGTCTACTCGCAGAACTAACAGCACGATATCGCGAGTTACTAACTACATACAACACATGGAAACAAGACAACGATGGTCCCGCGAGTAATGAATTGCCACCGCAACCAGTCCCACTAATCGTTTATGGCCATACTTCATCTTTGGAAGAAAAGAAAAAATTGCGACCTCGCCCTGTATCTGCGGCGCCAGGACTACCTTCTGCACCTCGTCGTCGCGCGATAGAGCGTGAAGATGACCGTACAGCTCCACAGTCTTTCCAGCGACTGGGATCAATGCTGCCGCAGAGTACACGTGACAACTTGGCTAGTTCTTCGTTCGAGCACCGTGAACTGCCTCAACAAAGGTCTAAACCAAAGCATTTCTTTTCGAAAAACAGTCAAGGTTCATCCATAAAAGACCAGGAAGAGGAACATGTTCGCAGTATCCTCAAGACGTATCTGATGCAGAATCAATCGCATGAGAATCAGTTAGAAGATAGCGGTAATCTGGGAGCAGATGGGGTAAGATTTTGTTCCACATATTGCAATTTTTGGATAGGTGAGTGCTTATTCATTGATTGTGCATGAATTGTGCAGATTCTACAAATACTACAGCGCCGTCGACATCGCAAATAACAATAATGGAGTTTTCTTCTGTTATTTCAAAAGCTGCCATAGTCTTGCATTAAATGACAATCGAATGCAGTTTCTCCGCAAGCGTCATATACGACGCACGCAGCACGATTTCCTGTAGGAGAAATGCCAAATCCAGCCGTGTGGCCACCAATTCTTCCATCTGCGCACGAGTGATCGCTGCTGTCATGGTGCTGGGTGCGGTGGCTGTGGCATCAATGACGCGTTTCTGGTTCAGCATAAAATCCAAGTCTCCGAAGATGCATCCAGCACGCACTCGTCCAACCAGTTCACGCCATACATCCGAAGAGGACTGTTCGCTTACACCAGTCGAGGTTGTGTTGGTCGTACTGGTGCTAACACTCCGATCGCGAATCGCTCCAGGAGTATCGAGACTTGATGACGGCCCGCTCGTGTACAGCGTCACTTGACCTTGTAGCAGCACATACCACGCGTCCGAATCATCGTCAATACTAAAGATGCGTTCGTATTCCGTCCAGTCACGCACATAGAAGTACGTGGCCAATTCCTCGAGCGCATTCGACCCAGAGATCTCACTTTGCTTGCCTTCCGGCAGATATGCGAAGAAGATCTGCGGTAGTGGAAGCGTTTGTGTTCCCAGTGGTGAGTGAGTCAATTTCATCCCCGATTTAATCGATCTTTGTCGAGCTGCTGACAGAATCAACTGTTGTTCACACCAATCCAGAGCTAAATCCAAGTCTGAGGTCACATAACACTCTTTGTTGTGGTATTGGTGGTCAGATAGTGGAGGAATCACATCATTCGCTCGGAGGAGGAAGTCGACGTCATCTCGCATTCCACAATATACAACCGTAATATGCTGTTGGCGGAAGAGCAGCTTGAGTGCCAAAAAACAGGAGCGTGCTGCGGTCGCGTCAAGTCCAGTCACCTGCGAAAAATCCAGCACTACAAACTGTGTTGGTCCGCGCTCTGGGTCAGTGCACACATCTCCATCCAGGTTGACCAGCTCCATAGTTGACTGGATCGAGTTTCTCGAAGGCGATGTATCGTAGTGTCCTCTCTGTGCGGAATGACTGAGCAGCGGCAATTGCTCCTGGTCCCGACCGCTAACGATGAGATGTTTTCTAAATCGAAATCCGTCACGCTTCCTATTCTTCCTGTCTTCACAGGGCTGTAGAATAAACACGGCGCGTTTGACGCAATTTTGAATGCGAGTGGCAGAGCCAAAGAAGATGTGACCATGCAGTTCAATCGTGACGATCGGTTGTTGCTTCATGACTGGATCGTACCCAGCATTTCGTTGTGAGTACAGCAACTCGTGCTGCTCGGCGTTTCGAATGACATTGCTCGATTTTTTCACCACTCGAACGACTTGTGCCTTTGAGTACTCCACCAAAAAGCATAGTGCAGCTAGAGCAATTCCACAGGCAAGACCCAGTTGAACGCCAAACAGATTCAGGAAACAAAATGTACCCACAACCGTGAGATACTCTGGAAATAACAGTTTCGTGAAGACCCCGACCAGCCATGTTTTAAGAAGCTCAATGCCAATGAAGATCATAACAGAGCCAAAAAGGAACTTTGGTATCACAGTGGTAATTGATATGGGTGCTAATCCAATTCCCAACTCACAGGCTACCAGAGAGAGACCAATGATCTTGGAAAACCCAGGTAATCGCTCTTCTACCGCTTTTGGATGGAATCGGCAACCAAAAATTGTTTGGCTGAAAATATATGACCCGGTGTACCCGCCTGTAAGTCCACTGACCAAGTTCGAGGTGCCAACGGTTTGCAGCTCCCTGTTGTAATCCAACGTACTTCTTGTACCCATACAGATGGAAGCGATATCGAGCGAAGACGCAAAGGCGATCATGACAAACATACTAAAGAGTGTTGGCAATTGGCTTGGGAACATCACACTCCAGTGGATATGAGCGAAATCGAACACTCCATAAACATCTACGACAGAGATACTCGGCCCTTCTGTCGCGAGAAATCCAAACTGTCGTGCATCATTCATACTACTGCCACTCAAGAATAGTATGATGTAAAATAGTACTGGAAGAGCGACCAAACAGCTCGGAAATACTGCAAAATGGAGGAATCGCGTCGTGATAAGCGATAAAAGAATACCAGCGATGAGTCCTGGTGCAATGAGCGCAAGGTTGCGACTTCCAAGCATTTGGATCCATGACGCTAAACCCTTGAGATTTGCCCCTGTCATCAATGAGAGTCCTGCCTTGATCATAAAGAACCCAATGTAGGCCAGATAGCCACCGATCACTGGTGTGGGGAGATATTGTACCAAGGACGCAAGACGAGCTTTTCCCGTGAGGATCAGCCCCAATCCTACAAATACCGTGCAGATGCTTAAATGCACTACCACCGTTGCTACTCGTTCTTCCAAAGGAATTGATGGACCCAAGTCATCCATAATCGATGTGGCCATACTGGAGAGGAAGATGAGTCCAGCATCCTGTACTTGTCCGATAGCGAATGGCAATGAAGATAAATAGGAAATCACCAGCTGATGCATGACACTCGATACAAACACGAGCTTGATGAGCTTGGGCATGACCTGCTCGAAATCCGGGTGACTGTAGATGATAGTCGTGAAGCCAATCATGCACGGACAGAGCACTATGTTGCAAGAAAACAAATGGGTTTCATTCATACCAGATGTACTAAATGCAGTCGATGTAAATCTTACCGATGGCGATGATGATTCCCGAAAGAACGGCTTGGAGTGCCCCTTGCAACAGCATTGTTCGTGTGAGTGGAGTATTTGTGCTGGAGGCGTTAGAAGTAAAATTTGGCTGGTTGTCGTTGTCGTCTTCGGTGAGGGTGTCGTCAAAGCGCCGTCGACCAGTCTCGCTGTCCACTGTCACGCGCCGAGGGGAGAAAGATGGTCGCATGGTCACATGAAGAGGAAGAGGAAGATCTGCTCTTATCTATAGGGGGAAAGGACGTTTACTCGAGGAACTTCAAGGTCGCGCAGCTCTTCTCCCTAATTCGATCTGGTTTTGCATGAGAGAAAAAGAGTAACTCCCTGAATCTCTGTCCTCCATTTCTCCTGTCTGTAGGGCACACTTTGACATGTTTTTTTAAGCGAAGCAATCTCTATCGATAGAATCAGAAACTTGTCTCCAATTCTCTCTAACAAACTCTTTTCCTCGCTATCTCTTTTCAAGAACGAATGCAAAACGATGACAGTGCATACCCAAGGGAATCAAATGCATGGAAAATCAAAGCAATTGTCCGGAAAGCGTAGTGCAGTATTATCAGTGCGAAAGGAAGACAAAGATCATACATACAACAAAGATTTGTTCTCAGTGCGAGAGAATCCACTACACAATGAAGTACTAGAAAGTCTTTGACTGTCCTCACTGTAAGTTTGTCCTTGATGAAGATATCAACGCTGTTAGAACTATTTTTCTCAAGAATGAACACCTACTCATCTGGACTTATCGAGTCTAGATGTCGAAGCTGTCTATTCCGCGGTTGTCTAGTCTTAGCTTTTGCTAGTTGAGTCAGATCCAAAGAAAAAACGGGAGATCCTGTCTGAGTTACCGGTATCTATTGGTATCTCACATGGACTTATTATAACTTGCCACGTCACGTGCGGTGGTTACATTATAACCCACGCTACCGCTGTTGTTGATCGTTGACGGCTTTTCCACTCTCGCTCTTTCCGTATCATCAGTTCCAAACTTGGCTTTTCAGCACCAGACACACCTAAAAACGATGGCCCTAAAGAAGAATGCACGCGTGATCGCTCTCTTTGATGTAGATGGCACACTCACACCCGCCAGAAAGGTACCGAAACAAAGCTATGGAGACTTCTGTGCTTTTTTTTTAATAGATGTTATATGTGTGAACAAGAGTGTTGCCCCGGAGGTGACGGCGCGGTTGCAAAAGCTGCGTGAGCAAATCACGATTGGTGTTGTGGGCGGCTCGGATCTCGTCAAGCAAAAGGAGCAATTAGGTGAAAATGGTAAGAAAGTCTTGCTATTTTGTCCAGTGATACTGTAGTCGTTTTGTGGAGTTAAGCATCTATGTTTATGGTTTGCTTTGCAGTCGTGAACGAGTTTGATTACAGCTTCTCCGAGAATGGACTGGTGGCTTTCCACAGCGGTGTCAAAGTGGGCGAGACGGTGAGAATAAATTGAGATTATGACTATGTGGGGATGTTACTGCGATCACTCAAGCATGTGTATGGTTTGCTTGCATTATTTGTACACTGTAGAGCTTGAAGGATCGGTATACGAATGACCAGATCAACCGCTTTGTTAACTATGTCTTGCGATACATCGCGGATCTGGATATCCCCGTCAAGCGGTGTGTTATCATACTTCAATCTTTTGTTTATCTATTGGATTATTGCTAATGGCGCATTTATTGCAGCGGGACGTTTGTAGAATTCCGTATGGGTATGATCAATGTATCTCCCATTGGTCGTAACTGCTCGCAAGAGGAACGTGATGAGTTTGAACGATACGATCACATTCACAATATTCGCAAGACGTTCGTGGAAAATCTGAAGAAGGAGTTCGCTGACTACGACCTCACATTCTCTATCGGTGGGCAGATTTCGTTCGATGTGTTCCCAACGGTACGAAATTTGTATGGTCGTGTTTCTTTTCTGAAAGTTCTAGGTATGACCGCTATGTGTGGATTGTAGGGATGGGACAAGACTTTCTGCTTGCGCTTCCTTGACCCAAAGGACTACGACGAAATCCATTTCTTCGGCGACAAGACCCATGTAGGAGGAAACGATTATGAAATCTACACGCATGAACGGACGATCGGTCACTCGGTCAAGTCGCCTGAAGACACCCTTCGACTGTTGGATGAGCTCTTCCCATTGTCGGTGTGAGCGGCTTCCATTTCTGTAGCTAGACCTTTCCTGTGTGGATACAACTTGATCAAGACGAAGATACAACCCAATGCAGGACTGATTAGATTGGTACAGGGTACAAAAGAGAGATAACAAAGAACTTTACGGCAGATGGTGTTTGTACGCCACTGTTGTTTTTATATGTTTTGTTTGAGTACTCCACTATTCTTCCAACAGAGTATCATCATCCTTCCCTATAAACTTGGCCATCGGATCGTCCCCACGACTCTTCAGCAACTTATATGCCTCCATTTCTTCCGCGTTGACTTCGTAATTGCTCATCGAGTTGTACTTCCTCTTCTTATCATCGGTCTCCACTTTCGCGTTCTCTTTGGCTGCTTTTTTCAGCGCTTTCTTCAGCTTCTTCTCATCCAACGCAGGCGTGATATTTTCTCCAAACATTTCACTCCGTTTGCGAATGACCGAGTCATCACTTGTGGACTGATTTTCCTCTCGTTTCTGAGGCTTGAGCATCGCACGCTCAGTACTAACATTCTTCGAAATCTCCAGTGCCTTCTTGCCATCTTCACCCGTACAATACGACTTACGCACTTTTGAATGACAACACGCGTACCCCCAGGCCATTTCTGTCCGATCAAACCAAGATCCCCACACACTCGTATGATTGTTTTCGTACGCATCTTCGATATACTTGGACCGCACCGGCGCTCGCTCCAGCCCCTTCACCACTCGCCCATCACGTGAGTACTCGACGTAGTGCTCCGTTTGTGCCAACAAGAGCTCCTTTGGTGGTGCTTCAAGGTGCTGCTGACCCCCGTACTTCTCCAGAATCTTTCGGTTCTTTTCTTTCTCCAGCGCTGCCTTGCGTTCTTCGTACTGTTTCTTCAGAAACTCGGCCTGTGACGGATTCGCTAAAGGATGGATGTCTGTACCCTTCGAGTACGCTTCCCATGCAAACAACTGCGCTGACGCCAATTTCTGCGTATCACCCGTGAAGCGCACCACATTATCGCCCACGTAAGCGGAATCTTCTGGATTCAGCTCCGGGTTGGGATTGTCACGCATCGAGCGGGTCTTCGGGTCGTAATAGGCTGAATTCGGATTAAGATTGCGCAAATACTTTGCCGTGTCTTCACGAATACGCAAGTTTCGCACCGTCGTCTTCATTTGCGCCCCACCTACACCACCTTGGCGTGCCACACGCTCAGTGAACATCGGTCCTTCATCCCGATCTCGAAACTCCTCATCTTCCGACTGCATATCAGAGTCATAATCCGAATCCGAGTCGGAATCACCCTGTCCTTCTTTCTTCTCTTCGTTCTTTTCCTTCTTTTTCTCAGATGACTGCTGCAGTTTCTTGTTCACTTCCTCCATGCGCAACTTTTTTCGGGCTACATCGATCTTCTCGTACCGTTCAATCGTTTTGCTGTGCTCCTTCGGATCGTAGCCGAGCCATTGGTCACGCTTGGCGTCAAATGCGAGTTTCCCATATTTCTGGGATCGCACATCAACTAGCACTTCATCGCTCTTTATATCTTTGTTAGTCTTCCACGCACCCACTTTCCGCGGACGCTCCACGCATTCGTTCGTCTTGTGGCTCATGGCGCCACAGTTCTTGCACGCACCCTTGCGCCATTTCCGCTGATTTCTCACTGCTGTGTCTGCAGCAGATACTTTCTTACCGCGTAAATAGAGATCGTCCGCCTCGTGGATTGACAGCAAATGCGACTGGTTCTGGAGCGTCTGATGTTTCAACGAGGGACCTGAATCGCCGAGATACCATGGCCGTTTGCTAATGTACTCGGGGTTATGTGGGTTAATGAGGTTTCCGTCGGCATCCTGTTCAGGAGGAAGCGTGCCATTCTTCCGCGCCTCCTCGATCTCGCGCTTCTTCTTGAAGTCGCTGCTCGATAAGCGCTCGCCGCCAGCAGACGCCATCCTTTTTCTTAACTTCTCTTTTGTTTGACTCCGTTTCACTAAATGAAAAAACCAAATACCCAAAATCAAATGCTTTAGAGAAAATAATATCCAAAAATCCAAATTTTTAGCATCGGGTCGGTTTGGATCGGATCGGATCGGTTCATAGATGATCATATAAGTTTCTTGGGATAATACAAAAAATATACATTTTCTAAACATAAATACAAAAAATATACATTTGAAAAGATAAATACAAAAAATACACTTCTTGTAGTGTAATATTTCATTTTTACTGTCCATTTGTGTAACTTTCAAGTAAATTCGCATGATGTCATGAAAAATACCATGTCATCTCGTCAAAATACGGCACTCATCCTTTCATGCGGATCACGTTCCTATAGCTTAGTGGTAAAGCCCTGTGTTTGCGCTCGGGTGTTGTGGGCTCAATTTGCTTTAGGAACATGTTATCTATATTTATCTTACTTTCTTTCCACATAACATAGAACTGTCAAAGGCGGCCAACCATCTTATTAGCATTGCAACTGGCGTCTGTTGACTGCTATTTCTTTTGTAAATTACCTGGTTTATTTCATAAGTGTATTTTTTTGTATTTATCTTTTCAAATGTATATTTTTTGTATTATCCCAAGTTTCTTTTGGTACTTAGCCTTTATTCTTCACGTGTTCTATACCACACGTGGTACAGAACACGTGAAGAATAAAGGCTACACTCATCCGTTTCCGGAATCATAGCAATGAGGTCGTTTATCACCTCAGTTTTTGATTTCGAGTACCAATTCATTCTTTTTCCTCGTGAACCCCTCGAGTCTCTTCTTTTTCTTCACTTGGTCGGTGAATAGTCTCAAAATGTTTATTACGGCGTTGATGTCACGGTCCCACAATGTGCGATGGGATTCACTATTTTTGCAGTGTCGCACACCATAAAGACCGTCACTGACAATTTTTCCGTCAAGGATGAGCCCCTTCATCTTCTTGTGACAAGCACAACACAGCTTGTTCGTCTTGAACTCGTCCACATCAGCAGCACGACACCTGGAACTAATTTTTTCCATAGGGTCGTTATGAGAACATTAATGTTGCCTTTAGCTGAGCTTGTGAAACTTGCGTTTCCATACGCGAGCATCTGGCCGAATAAGCTATACTGAGTTTGGGTGCTTGCACGGACCAGCAGTGAAACAGCACTCTTGATTATCTTGCCTTGGTGCTTTTCAAAATAGTCGCTGTTATGAAGACGTATCTCCAGGCGCATCCACTTACACAATCGGGAGTAGAACGTCAATCGGTTGCTGACTTGAAAATTCTGCCTTGCGTGCTGAGCGATCATAACCAATATCTGACTCATATAGGATATCTTCTCTGTCGGTTCATAAACTGAAGAGTGTTGGGTCCTGTAAAGGTCTAGACTGGTCTCCAAGTCAGAAAGAACCTCTCCGCTGCCGGCCAAGTTGGCTATTGCAGATGAGCATCGATTGAAGAAGTTATTATCCAATGAAGGGAGTTCTTCACCAGCTTCCAATAATCGCAGAATATGGACGAATGCCAGCATAGATGCCTCACATGCTATTCTTGAACGAACTCGCACAGACTCATCAATCTTTTTTGCTATTCTTTTGTCTTTGCAAAACTTTCTCCAGCCAGTCTTCACAGTGGTGTATATGCTTTGCTTTTGTCGAACTTTCCATTCCGCAAAACCCGGGCAGGCTCTCCGCTTTTTAGTGGTGTTCTCTTCAGTACCGTCGCTCGTTGATGCCATTTTATCACAACGTTCAAAAACAAGCACGCCTCGTAGTTGGTTTGATTTTTTCGGTGCCTTTGATTATGCTGTTTCTCAAAGCTGCAGTTCTTTCYATCTTGGCAAATGGTGTTGAAGCAACACTCAATGGACGACTGCTAGGACGTGAGGTGATAAATACTTGAATTCAATACGCTTCGCTATTGAGAAGCCGGAAACGATTCATTCAAGAGTTCATTTTTCTAACTCCATATATCTTAACCTTTTTTTCCCACCCAAGGTGTATAATTTTTCTGGAAACGCGATTGATCGTCAACATGGCCTTTCAGGATGATTGCACACGCAGTAAGAGGCACCAAGGAGTCTCTCCATCTAATGAATCCTAAGTTGCCAAAGAAGTCGGTTGCTCATTGACACAGCTATTGGTGGCATGGTGTGGCGCCAACACGAACGTGTCGACCGTGATCCTCGGTGCGACCAGCGTCACTCACTTGGATGAAAACATCAAGGCTCTGGAATTCGTGGACAAGATTACGCCGGAGATCAAAGAAAAGATTGACGCTATCGTTCAATTCCGGCCGGTGGCTGAGATTCCAATGGAGCCATTCCTGGCACACATCCGCGAGCAATGGATCTACGTTGGTCCAAGGATTTAAACGCAGGCGCAGTTTAGCTCACGACAGCCAAACAAAAAGACAATATAACGAGAAATCGCAGTTTGTACTTGAGTACGCATATGGATTGAGGCCCATGTCTGGATCATAACATGTACTTATGTCCACTCGTATTATTGTACCTCAATGTGTCTGGTTTTCCTTGTTGGTTGGTTTACTTCGTAGAATGTTTGCCACTTTAGCGGTTTGTTCTTAATTCCACTTAAGTGAGGGTGGCATGCATCGTGACTTTGTTCGTGTCTTTTCGCAGGAGAAGCGAGATCATCACGTACCATGTGGCTTTGTCATATTGGAGTGTGGACATGAATGTAAGTTGTTAACATCTATGCTTAAAGGATGTACTACTATTTCCTTGCTATATGGGTTTCGTCTGAGCCAAAAGAGATGTTTATTGCTTATAATCTTGATGATATTTGTGTCCAATGCACATCTCTACTTAGAACCACATAGAAAACGATCATCGCGAACGAGAGTCGCAAACATAGTGCAAGAAGGTAGGTTCCAGAAGCGTACATTTGGTCAGAACACTATTAACGGTTCAAAAAAAGATAGACCTCTGGACCATCAAGTTAAATTGGTAGAAGGAATGCTTAGCAATAAGAATACATAGCTGTCTACAAATGGATAGTCAGTAATTGCCCACCTACCTTACAACTTCACACATCAATATCGTCAGAACTATTTGCCGCCCTGCAGAAAATGAAATAGCGGAAGAATCCTCAGAATCTACTCTTTTATGCCGAGTGGAGTACTCGTTGCTAAACCCACTAGAAACTAACACTGTAAAAGAGGATGCACTTCATAGACTACAAGTGTACTTTCGGCAGTACACTTGGGGAAAAAAGGATAAATCAGATTCCACTATGCTTTGGGCTTGGATATTCCCACTGGCTTCCTTTATTTAAAAAAACCTTGAATGGTGGCTGATAAAACCTCGAAATGGTGAAAAAGCGCGGGAGTGTTGACCAATCGCAGCGCTGGAGGAGCGGAGGAGAGAGAGGGAAGGGGTGTATGTCCTGTGTGAGTTGTGAGTGAGCGAGGGAAGGAAGGAAGGAAGGAAGCGGACGGAAGAAGGAGGTGAAGGGGAGCGTTCGTGGAGAGACTTCGAGAGAGTGAGAGCGCGCGTGTGTGTGTCTGTGAGAGAGAGTGAGTGAAGATGGATCTCAATCTCATGATGGTGTTGAGCATGCGGCAGAAGGAGATGTCGTACCAGCAAATCTTACGGTCGTCCACTGCCACACCATCCTCGTCCTTCTTGGCGCCGCCGTCTCCCTATGGTATGGCCCCACAATCGCCACTCATGGTGGGGGGAGGAGGAGGAGGTGGAGGGGGGGGAAGCCGTCAAGGCTACTCTGTGCTTCCTCTTCTTCCGCGCGCTCGCTTGGGGATGAAAACTCCTCCTCCCCCACATGGCCATCTCCTCCCCGGAGGCGCCATCTCTCCCTTGTCCGTGGGCCATCTGCCATACGCTAATCCGACGAACACGTATGACCAGTTTGGCTTCACGTGGCACTGGATCACCGAAGTATGCGCGCACTTTGCGCTGCAGCGCCAGACGGCCCACTTTGCGGTTCAGTATGCTCAGCTGCTGCTGCGAAAACGCGCGGCCATGCGGGAACAGGATGTATACGCGGCATTGCGCAACTATGACGACGTATTCACGGTCCAGCGAGAGCTGCGGGTGTTGGGGATCACGACGGTCTTCATGGCCGCTAAGATTGAGGAGGTCCACCCGCCGAAGGCGGTGGATCTCGCCAAGTTCATCTCGGAGCGTGGAGGAGTGACGTGCGCGGGGGAAGATCTCGTGCGTCACGAAGCCAAGTTTTTGCAGGTGGAAAGAGTTGTTTTAATTTTTCTGTAGAAATGAAAGCGATACTAACGGCTGGATGCTGTTTGTTGACAGGATCTGAACTGGAATCTTCATCCCACAACACCTTACTCGTGGCTCCTGTTTTTATTGTCGGGGGCTTCGGTGGACCAACCACTGGATACCATGGGGTAAGTGACTTTAAGCTTTGTGCTGCTATTGCTGATGCTACTAGTTCTCTTACAAACACTCTCCTTGCACAGTGATTTTGTAAATCCAGCCCATAATCTGGCGGGTACGAAGGAGCTCTTCGTAAGTGCCATCCGGCTCATTGACACGGCGCTGTTGGACTATCAATCTGTGGACTTTCTACCGAGCGTCTTAGCCGGCACAGCGTTGCTGTTGGTGGATCAATCCCTGGATTTGATGTTCGTGGCGCAATTCTTGCAGCTGGACGCCAATGTACTCTGGGAGTGCAAAACGTGGCTCTACGCACTGACCTACTCGGTCTGTGACCTGGACTGCCAAGGTACCCAGGACAAGGATCGTTGGACGAAGGTGCCAGATGAAGAACTACTATTCATTCAGGCTCTTGTGCCAGTCCCTACCCATCTGGCCAATGGCCTACTGCGTTCGGAAAACACAAGCTATTCGTACCCTTCCAGCGTCAACAATCAGTTTGGGACAGGCTGTGCCTCCTGTAATGGATTTAACGCTAGTGGTGGTGTGTATCAGTCCGGAATTTGCGCATCACCATGCTCGAGTGATAACTACGGATGCTTCTGTAAGGGTGGCTACCACACTTGTGGTAATACGACCCCTGGTCCGCACGTCTATCACTTCAAGTATGGTTGGCAAGGAGTGGATGGAGGACTTGCTTACGATGCTGGAGTATCGAATCAAGAAACTATGCATTATGCCTAAGACAAAGACAAAGACAAAAAGAATTGAAAAGAGATGGAGAGTGCAGAATGTGCACCAATGCAGACGAAAAACAAACACAACAATGCTACTACAAACAGATGATCTGAACAGACAACAAACGGAAACCGAAGAAAAAAGAAATGACGCGTTGCGACTTTTGTTCACGATGAACGGAAGTCAAAGGGGGATTGGCGCGGGCTTTTCATGACTTCCATGGCGACACACAAAAACACAGACCAACAAAGAAACATACAATGACGACAAAAAAATCAAAAACAATTCCCTGCCTCTCATTTCGACAGAATCAGTTGCTATACTGTTCCGAAGGATCAGTGTAGCAGCTTCTGCTCAATTAGGTGGCTTCATTCGACAAGAACCCATAGCGCGCGCTATCTCGAGGGCGTACTGCTACGAGTTTTTATTTATTAGCTCTTTGTAGTCGTATCCCCCATTTTTTTTTTTTTTTTTTGATATGAAAATGAAATCAGATTGAAAATATGTATCCACTTTGATCGTTTTACCAGTCACCGAAGCACTGTAATAGTTAATGACTCTTAGCACGTTTTCAACTCCTACCTAACAACCACCAGCACACTCCGTTCTTTAGTAACTACTGACTTCCGCGCGAAACGCTACCGGAACTTCCAACTTCTGCCGCTTTTTCGACCAAAAGCCTTGACTTTTCTCGCTCGCAGGTACAAGTACACCAGTCCATGCAGCAGCTTGAAACTTCATTTTGACACTCAATGCACGCTCGGCCTCCGCCTCTTTTGATTTACAATCTCGTTCATCTCGGATTTTCATGGCCTGTGCAATCTCCATCTTCTGAAGCCGCCGACGACTGCGAGCTTCTGCTTCACGTAACGCATCGTCTGTCGCAGCGACGGCAGTACGACGTCGCTTTTCAGAGCGTGCTATTTCCTCTTCACGTCGAGCGCGTTTTCGTCGCTTTTCTTCTGCTTTCCGCTCCAATTTATTCATACGATCCGTATTCGGTCGATTTACAACCTGTAACTTCACACGCGAAGTCGCATCAGCAGTTGCACTGTTGTCTCCTGTACTTGCCATCCCTGGCGCTCCAGACGAAGAAACGGTGCTGGATTTCTCAGTCGTAACAACTGCCGAATTCCTCACGTCTCGCTCGCGTTGCTCCGCCACTCGCTCATCAGTCTTCTGCTGTTGTAATTTCTTGGTACGATCGTCGACCGATCTCTGCTCTTGCTCCCGTTCTAAACTCTTCTTTTTCTCTGTAACACGCTCACGTTCTTTGCGTAAGAGATCTCGTCGTCGAATTTTCTCGGTCACCTCTAGCGTTACATCACCCCAGAGATCTTCCACAACATTCAGCATGTGAGTAGCTGCCGCATAGACACTCCATCCCTCGCGATCTTTATCAGCTCGATTGTAGATCATGGCATTTTCAAACGTTAGCCGAACGTCGCGAATGAAGTCCCCATGCACTTTATACTCAAAGGCACCAAGTTTCTCACTAATTGTGGTCAAGTCCATCGGGTTCTTGATAATCTCAAAATATTCTGAAGAAAGAGACGGGAACAAGACCTGGACAGGCTTTCGAAATGGCCAGCAATTCTTGTCATGCTTCTGACTGTTAAGAACACGCAAGAGCTTCTGACACTCCTTTGCCTTGATCTCCATTGGGACGCCACTCACTAGCGCTGCCCTCTCTTTCCGCAGTTGCGATCGCTTCGATTCATCCTCACCAGCAATTTCCAATAGCCGCAATTCAGCACACAGCGAATCGAAATACCACAGCAAATGGCTCGACATGTCACGAACATGCACGGATGCAAAATCATCCGCACAGTTGAATGTAATGGCATTTTTGAAAATGAGACGACCTTTTCGTAGAAACTCCTGTACTGTGAGTGTGTGTGCATGAAGTTGTTCACGTAGTGTCCGAAGGTCCATCGGTTCGGAAATCAGTCGTAGGTACTCTGTACTAAGTTGTGGGAAAACCTCAAGTAGAGGTTTGTCGAAATGTAACTTTGTGACATGCTCTATCTTTTGGAGTCGATTCAGTGCACGCTCACAAGACGATTCCCACGAATTCAAATCCGTCTTCTTGCTCTTCTTGCTCTTCTTGCTGCTTGAGGATTGTGTCAACACCGTCTGAGAATCAATTGATGACATTTTTGAGCCTATAGAACTTTTGGGTACATGTAAATCTGGACGATTCGAAGGCTCAGAAGTCAACGAAGCTGTGTGCACTTTAGTTTCTGTATCCTCTCCTGCAGAATGCTTGGTGACGGCGGGGACCCCAGAATTCCCGCTGACGGCCTATGGGAAAAAGCATGCACTTGTAACAGTTAAAACGAAAGTCACCATTAATAAGTATCTCGGTCAGTCCCCATACCTGTGTATCTGAAGTCGACGTCTTGGCTCGGTCTTTTTTATCCCGTTTCTCTTTCTTTTTCTCTTTCTTCTTCTTTTTCTCTTTCTTGTCTTTCTTCTTCTCCTTTCGCTCCTTTCGCTCTTTCTTCCTCTTTTCATCTTCAAGGGCCTTGGTGATTGACTCCGAAGTTGGGTGTCCAGAAACCGGCGCTGCGGTACCGCTCGGTATCAAACGCATTCGCTCGTTCCCACTTGATTTATGTACATCTTCACGTGTCCTACCAGCGCTATCATCCTTCTTCTCAATGCTACGTTCGCCTGTGGAAACTATTTCAGAGCGTTTCGTTGCTGCATGTGATGAAGATTTGTCGGCTAATTTCATAGTTGAAGATGGCATCTGCGTTCCAGACGGTAATGATTTGGACACCGGAGCCGATTTATCCGAAGGTGGCATGAGTGTTGACGGTGGCAAAGCTGCTGGTGCCGATTTTGCCCCAACATTCTCAGAAACTGCACCTCCATCAAGATGAGCAAGTTTCTCGTTATAAAGCTCTACAAAGTAATCGCGAAGACTGCTCGCCATAGCTCGAATATCAGCTCCCTCCACTGGATCGCTGTTATACTTGTGACAGTTGGAAAATATTAGATGGACGTCGGCACTAAATTCATTGACACTCACATATCGATCTCCTTTGAGTTTCCGTTCGATTTTTGCAAAATCCATCGGTTCGGAAATCACCTTTAAGTAATCTGGATATTTCGTTGTATCCACAGCGTGAAGGAAAGGACCAGAGGTCAAAATGTCAATTCCTCGGTAGCCTTTCATCTTGTGCGCTCTCAACTGCTTTAAAATAGACAAACATACTTCTTTCTGCGCAAAACCACCCGACGAACCGCTATCTCGAGTTGAAGACTTGGACGATTTCTTCTTAATTTTCTCTTCGTCACCACGAGTTGTAACATCAGCCACTCCATGTGAAGATCCCCCACGGCTTGACTTCGATGAAGAAGATTTGGTTTTCACATGCTCTTTATCTGGTTCGTTACTGCCCGTTGTGGAGCCAAACGCCAATGCTGCCTGGGTTTTCAGTACCCCTTGGAGCACTCTCGCTGAATCGCAATAAGTTTGCCCATGTGGATCATTTTTCCAATATCGAAGGCAGTTCTCAAAAATTAACCCCAAGTCTGAAAGAAACGTTGAGACCTCCTTGTACTTTCCTAAATGTAACCTTGTCGACACCGTGCCCAAGTCCATGGGGACCTTGATCATCTTGTAATAACCGTAAGGAACTTGTTCTGGTGAATCGAAATACGTTTCAAATGGATATTTAAACCACTGGGCCGTTTCTTGGCCATTTGTACGGTGCGCTAAAATCTCGTGAAGTACCTGATGGCACTTCCATCGCTCAGGAATCCCATTCCAAGTTCCACCAATCTTTGCAAATAAAGTTTCAAAAAGTCTCATCAACGTGACTGCATGACTGCGCATAACCTTGCTCAAAATAACGTCACTGTTGTACACCAAACAATTAGAAAAAATCAATCGGACGTCGTAGGCAAATGCATTCAGATCTGAATAGCCACCACTTCGAAGTTTCTTCTGCACTCCATACAGGTGCATGCGATGAGGGATCTTAACGCGGTAGTCTGGAAAATGACTCAGATCAACTGGTTGAAGAAATGGTGCTGCCGGGCTGATGTTGCCTTCTTTGTATTTGATCAACTTCATGAGTACAGAAAGACAGGACGAGATCATTTCGTCCGACATCTTCCCAGTACTGCTACCTGTAGCAGCATTACTTCCCGAGCTAGTCGATATAATTCGTGACTCCGTCTTCTTAGTACTTCCGCTACCGCTGCCCATAGTCACACTGGTACGGCTTTCCTTTGGCTTGCTGTCCAAGCTCCCAGAGCTCTGTACTTCAGTTATTGAGGAGGATGGCTCACCTGTGCCGCTTGAGATTTCCTTGCTACTATTACTGTTGGGCTTCTGTATGACAGCCGATTCTTTTGATGGCTTGTGGCTATGGGAGGCACTACCTTCTTTCCCTTCTCGATCGCTTCTATGAGATGATTTCTTCTTCAACTCTCCGCTACCACTTGAGGATGAATGGTGGTGTTTTTTCTCCTTATCTTTGCTCTTCTTCTTGGATTTTTTTGATTTCTTCTCCTTTTTGCTGGATTTGTCCTTCTTCCGCTTGCTACTTTCTTCAGAGTGGTTATCACCATGCCGAGATGACACATGTGCTTCTCCCTCTTGCGTCTGCTTTGACTCATGATGATGGTGCTGTTGTGATTGCTGCTGCTGCTGATGGTGGTGGTGGTGGTGGTCGCCTTCGCTCTTGTTGCCATGGTCATCTTCTTCAGCATCACCCTTCAGTACTGTTTCAATGGACTTGGCATACGCGTTCTCAAACACCCGTAGGAGATGCTGCGCGGCATCATAGACCGATCCTTTTACGTGTTGATCCTCTTTGTTATACAGCAACGCGTTATGGAATACTAATCGCACATCCTTGGCAAACTTTTCGTGTGACTTGAAGCGGCAACGCGATGGCTTCGAGCCGAGATTCTTTTTCACGGTGCCGAGGTCCATGGGCTTCTTGATGATCTTGTCGTAACCGGGGATATCCGTCACCGGTGTCATGAACACCCACGACCAGCTCTCCTGGACGCGCTTGTTGATCAGCAGATCCAGCAGCCGCACACATTCTCCATGCGCTGTCTCGGAGATCATCGTGCCCCTCTTACTCTTTCATAAATGACTGCAATTATCCAAAACATGGACGGTCCAAATGAACCGGTTCAGTATTGCAGATTGAACAATACAAAATTCTCCTCGTTATAGTGTCTCCCATCAAAAGAACATTTGTAGATTGGTGAATTGAGCTTCCTTATTATTGTATTGTGTCCCATTTTAGGTAACCCAAATTTTCAATTTATTGTGCAATTTTTATTGTTAGTCAACCAAATTACAACCTAAGTTAGGAACATTTTATTGGATAAATATAAATTAATACTCCCTAAATTTATTTTTTACAAAATCTTTTCAAGTTATATAAAACCTATATGAACGCATTACTAAACTGATTGGTAGGAAAAGTCCCATCTTCCATTTGCGAGTTCTTTAATCAGTGCGAAACCTCTTTCAAAAAAATGCAAGGGGGTAGAATAACATTTTAGGATGCTATACATGCGCTCAAATCTTGCATGTTTTCCAAGAATGACCAGCTATTGCATTCATAACGAAACTAAACGTTTTTGTTACCTTGTTTTTTTGTGGTAATATTTCTTCTAAAACATATCAATACATAAATAAATGGAACTGCTATACTAGGTTAAACTGATCAAAAAATTTATCGCTTTGTTTTGCTTATTCGACAAAAATTACGCTAGGAATGCAACGTTTCTGGGTCTTCAAAGACCATGGTTAGACAAAAACAGTATTAGAGGGTCTTGTCTGAGCGAAATACTCTGACTTGAAAGAACGTTGGTAGACGAAGGTAGTGACTTAGTGGCAAAATAAAAAGTGAATTAGATGGAGAACTTGGTTCGTTAGCGCTACCTCTGAACTCTCTTTGTATCCATCCTTTCTTTTCGCTCTAATCTGATTACGCTCATCTTCCTAATTTTCTTCTTTTGTAGGTGTATAGCACCCAGCTGTTTTTGTTTCCAGCTCTTTTCCTGCACTATATGTATTTAACTACAAGAAAATGAGTGTTTGATCTCGAACGTGAGGTCAGGCACACGTGACAATTTGTGTGGTTTCCCAAAGTCGTCCAATATAGTTGAATATACTTAAATGTACCATACATTAAGTCCAATAGATTTTGTGATAACTAATCACAAACTGGTGGAACGAAGCAACGTTGACAAAAAAGTGGTGAGAGCATTAAACGTCCGACCATGATACCTATGCCACTTGTTATGCAGTTGGACAAGCCACTTAATTAAATATATCATACACCCAAAGGTCCAAATAAGTGTAAGATGAGGAACGAAATGGGATCGTACACTACATGTTACAGGAACGCTGTTTGATGCCAGTCGATTATGGGATGAAAGAAAACGTGTGGCACTGATGTAAAGAGAAACAATCTCAACCAAAATGTCGGATTTTCGGCAGTATTTAATCAAACTCGAAATTACTCACGGCGGGACTTGAACCCGCAATCTCTGCCTTAGGAGGGCAGCGCCGTATCCATTGGGCCACGCGAGCACAAGGTCGTACCGTATCTTTAAATAAATATATATACATAATTTATAACATTTATTCAATGGTATTTTGCAAAACAGGAGCTTAATAACCCCATGGAAATGCAAATGAATGAGTGTTAGAAAGAACTCATATGATGAAAGCAATTAAAGTCACTGCAACAAAAACATTGTTGCACACAGAACTTGGTTATGATTAATAGTCAGGATAGTGCATGCGTGTTAACAATACATATATGCTGCGGAAGGTCGGTCTTGATGACAAGTCACAGCCCATTTGATTTTCTCGTTCCAAAACGGTAACCCAAGCTTCAAATCCCTTTAGGAAATGAAATTTGATTATAGCGTATATTACAACAAATGATCCTCACTGGTTTGCGTTACACTTTGCGCTTATACACTACCGACTGTAAATCATACACCCAGCTCATCTGTTTTAGCACTTACGAATCATCTACAGTTACATGTTCCACAGTAATCCAATTAAAGAACTCCAATTTCGCTGAGTGGACAAGTTTGAAGATTACATGTCTGATGCTAATTCTCTTGGTGCACACTCTGCGGCATATAATGACACTGATAATCTTTTCTCGCTCTTATGAGCATGTGAGTGTAAGGGAGTGCACAGGGGTGGGATCATGGATGACTTGTTACTCGAGAAGAAAATTGACAGACAAGAGAAAGACTTTACTTGGAGCTCAAAACACTTGCTTGTTAGTTGGCTAATTGATTTGAAAGTGACAGGCTGGGACCAACTCGGAATTGGACCAACCTGAGGCTCATGTCTTTGCTCCTCTTTTCTACTTTCTCATTTTTCTTTACTTGGTTTTCATGTGTCTTTCTGTTATTCTAACCATAAGAGTTTGACTATGGTTCTGATCTGAACTCACTCTTTAAAGAGTAGGGTTTCATAAAAACAGTGTGCATTTCTTTCAAATGCTGTGTGATTTTGTATGTGCCAAGCGATAATTGCTAAAACTATATGGTGCGCTAAACTTGCCAGCTAATTTTATCATAGTGATTGTGTCAAAGCCACGAATAAATGGATTCTAGCGCATCAACACACAATGCAGAGGTGTACAAAAACAGCCCAGTTTATATGAGGTTTGAAAGCCGCTATGTTGCGGTAAATTCTATACGTATATAAACTGTCTATTAACGAAAGATTAAGAAATGATATATCGAGATGTCTCATATGGGTTTTTTGTGTCAATGAAACTGACATTGCTGGGCACGAAACCAGAGTTTCTTTGGAGTAAATTATCACATTTAAACTAATCGTTTGTAGCAATCAATTTCTTTAAGTGCTGGATTAAGCAAACAATTTAGTTCATCTGAGCAAGAGCTTAATTTTGTCAAATAGCATTTGATTAGTTGCGATATATCCTCAGATGTGCATTGTTAGCATAGCAATATGGAGTAATTAAGAGAAAAGTGGTGTTACTTCCGTCGTTTGCCCAAAAATGCGCTGAGAAGAGTTTTTAAGACATATAAACTTCATGAAGTATCTCCACCCTATCCTGAAACTGCGTCTCGATTATTTCGAAATAAATAGAGGACACCAGCATAAATTGGAGTTAATTAGATTATTTACGCACTTTCGGCCATCGAAACATGTCATATTTTGTTGCTTCTTACAGGCGCTGTGTGTCAATATATTGCATTTGGTAGTTCTCATTAATACTAGAATACCATCAGCATTTTCAATTCTCTCTTTATCCAATGGACGCTTTATCACAAACCATTCAGATGCCACGAATAGAGAAGCCAGTTTACCTTTAAATCAGAACATATGGTATGTTTTTGAACTTTAAAGTGTGTTTTTCAGTTGTAAATGTCAGACTACCGATATAAATTATGGGAATCGTACTTTCAAACTCCTACAAAGCGCTGGAATTTAAGTTGCTTATTTTGTAATCGCGATCGGATAGACACCGTTACTCCTCAAAAACAAGGTGAATTTTTCTTTCAATTAAACAAAATGAATATACACATAATATGATTCCTTAATATCAACTTTCACCAAATTCAACATGGTATAAGTGACTGTAGTTTATTACTCACGGCGGGACTTGAACCCGCAATCTCTGCCTTAGGAGGGCAGCGCCGTATCCATTGGGCCACGCGAGCGCCAATAATTCTTGTGAAAAAAATTAATATATAAGTAAATATAAATGCATTGACAATGGTTTTGATACAAAGTGCTAGACAAATACTCCATGTCACGGGTCATGCGAATATTGGTGTGGGAACACAAATGCGATGGAACTGCTCTGTCCTACTCGATTCAACGCAAAAATGTGAACTAAGGTAGCTCGAATGGAGAAAGCTTGAAAGACGATTTGAGATGTAACAGGTAGATTTGTAACTGAATTAAAAGTTAATGGCTCCTGAAATACAAAACTGCTAGAAGATCTATGGGGTTACATGTAATGGACCTACAATTGTAGTATATAACCTATACATCTGATGCAAAAAACCTTGAGTACATTCTTGGAAGCGAGGTTGAATCCAGATAGGTCCAACACCATGGAGACATGTAATAGAGAGCCCATTACAACAAGCCGAGGTTGCGGGTAGTATTGAACTCCCGTAGAACCAAAAGACAAACTCGTGAGAGAAATGCTTGCGGTGAAATACTCTGATTTGCACTGCACTCCTGAGGAGAAACATCACCGCTACTTCAGGCAATATACTTCAGCAGAAAACAATTTTCTGTGAATGCATCAAAAGTTGTCTTGATAAGCTGGTCGGGCACTCCACCAAGGAATAGTGGTGCAAATGGATACGGTGCGAAACGCGTGATAAACAAGTATGGGCACCCATAAATCGTTTTCAGAGGGGTTACAAGTGAACACCAGTGGTACCAACAATGTAACGGGGTCACATCTGTTGCATGTGTTATCATTGGTTAATATTTCACATTTCAACCAATTCCATGTTGGTTTGCGTTATAAATGCTGAGAGCCACTTATTGGGAGATTTATCAAGGTTTTAGATTCTTTTACATGCCTATCTTAGCCTGGATTTCCATTGTAACCAAATAAATCACTCTTAAATTTCCCATAAAGAGCATTAGTAGTTCTCTGTTGTTATAAGACTTAGTCTGTAGAACTAAGTCTTCGTATGTTTCCTCTAATTTCAACTGAGCCCTGTTTCACTTAATAAGTCACCTACACATTAGCAAAACTTGGATATTTTTTTGAAACCTCAAAAGTCCATATAAATAATTGTAACTGGAATTTACAGGACGAATTTGTGTATGCGGTGGATGTAGGCATTAGCCAATAGGAATGCAGAGAACGTACTGGATACAGCAATACTTACATCCACTATTTTTCATAAGTTATCATAGATAATGAAAAACGATCACATGTAGTGATTGGTGACAGAGTGCAACAGGTCACAGCGCATTTATTGCATTCAGCGACAAATATGTACATGCAAAAATACAATGTACGGTGTGTACATCATTATTGCATATGGCGTTTACCACACAAAGATATGTGCACTTTATCAAGACACATATTACATAAGATTTTTGTTATGCACTTTGCACCTTCTTTTGTCGAAGTATTGTAACGACTGTGTTCCATACTATTTGTCCAATACACCGCTACCTTCTACGTGGTGTGCACGTTGATATATCAAGTACATTGCTGCACTTTTCGAATATCGCATACGTCTCTTCGGGGTTCGGATGTGTAGTGCCTAAGCCGAGTTCTTTTGCTCTACACTCTATTTTGTTCATTAGATATCGGAAATAGCACAATCGCTTTCTTTTATTTTTTTGTCGACAAATCGTGCGGGATAAGCCTTGGTAGCGGCTGGACTCCCAGGTTGCAATCTCCATGCATCCACATCTGCCATGCATCTTTGACACTCACTTTTGGAAAACTAAACGACTCAGGAAAGTAGTGCAGTTTTCCGCCCCAATGATGAACTGCATGGCTTGCCATGACAGCATTCATGTGATGCGCTGCTGCTGTGCGTGTGTGCTCTGTCTCGTTTATTGCTCTAACTTCACTCAAACAATTGAGGAACTCCTCTCTCAAGCACTCGCGTGTTATTGTCTCAGAGCCTATTGGTCACTTCTCAATTGCATTGACCACATCGGTCACTATTTTATCTACATTTACATTCTGCACATTCACGTTTTTCTCAATTGCATCCACCATATCCTGCATGCACTTGAGAAGCGCTGAATGGGGGGGGGGGAACACCAGTTGCTTGTATTGGAGTTGTACTGCTTGGAAGACTACATCACACATGCAATGATAGAGACTCACATAATTGAGGTAACGCAAATAGAGATGTAGAAAAAAGCGCATGACTTTTCGGTAGTTGCTCTTTCAAATATGCTGCGTGCTACACAACAGATGCAAGACAGCACTCAACAACCAAAGACAAACCATAGAGAAAACCAGGAAAGCACACTCGTATAGTATTGTCGATTATCTCATTTGATGTATCACGTCGTTCAAAGTAGGGTGGAAGTATGGCAAACTCAAGCTTATTTGTAGGGAGACCATACACGGTTCTCCCAACGTACATACCATCGGCGCCATCATATTGTAACAGAGGGACTGTTACAACTGCACATACTGTATGTTGAGGAAACGTATTGTGTTACTTAACTAACTACGAGTAACTTAAGCAAGTCTAAAGTTACTCCTGATTGTATARGAAGTATGCAATCAGTGGAAAATTTGAGAGTGTATTATTTGGTGAGTTATAAATGGAAATCTAGGCTAAGATGAGCATGTAAAATAACCTAAAGCCTTGATATATCTGCCAATGAGTGGCTCTCAGCATTTAGAATACAAAGTAACATGTAATTGGTTAAAATGTGAAATATTAACCAATGAAACATATGTAACGACGGTTACCCCGTTACACATATCGCAGGTACGTGTCTTATACGCCGCCAAGTGCCCACCCAGCGCGAAGATATACAGATGTAGAGCTAGAACACACAATAGACCCACTTGAACAAAACGTTATCGCTCCTTTCTTATCGAATGCGATCTAATCGTTCCCTTTTCCGTTCCTCTCCTCTTTAACTGATCATTAACAGAATCAAGCGCGCGATACAAGACTTTGGGGAATCGTTCGTACTGTTTACTTCCATGAAATAAAAACGCGTTTTCTTTCATAAATCCATAATAAAGCCAATAAATACCAAGAGCGAGAACTGGGCAGACTTCTGGTGACAATGGGTTTGCATACACATGGCGAGGATCGCGTGGTCGCTCTGTGATATAATGGAGCTATTCGGATTTATGATTAAATCAGATTTTATAGCACCAGCAAAGTTCGCATTAGCTAAGTTTGGATTCAAGTCAGCCAGAGATACTTGTCGCGTGAGCATTGAGATTCAACGTTGATGTCAAGATTTTCAACCAATCAGATCAAGCCACGTAGTAAAAAAACCAGTTCGGTCGTCTATTATTACTTTATAGCCTTACGTTTCTTACATAAGCTTAACTACTTTTAATATCAGTCTACTTTTCCCCCCTAAACATTCAAGTCGACTTCGGAACCGCAGGGCAAGGCTCCACAAACCCCCTCAAGGTAGGAGCCGGTCTGAATGTCGTCGTTTGGTAGGTGGGCTCCGGTGCATGTAAAGTTATGGGTATAATCGAAATCTGAGTGTTCGTTTGTGAACATGATGAGGGTTCTTAGTGATATGTATATGAATAATCTATGTATTCTCGTGTTCTATGATTTGAATGCCTCACAACCATTCGGGGAGAACAATTGAGAGATTGCCTAGTTATCTCATCCCTATTGACTAGGACCACGAATATGCCATAACCAATGACATGTGTCGTGAGAGATCTTAGGGGCAAGAAGGCGCTAGGAGAAGGTTGTTTGTTTAATGTATTGTAATAGAGTCATTTATTCGATGCTATTCAAATACCGTGTTCAGAGCTGGCCGGGTAACACACCAGGGAATAGTGGTGCGAATAAGTGCGGTGCGAAATGCGTGACAAATGAATATGGATACCCTATGTATTGTCTTCAGAAGGGCTGTGAGGGAATGCCAGCAGCTTTGATGAACGTTTGGCCACATTCGACAAAATGTGGAGTGGTTTGTTTGGTTTATGTGGATGGCAATGTATGGAATTGTATGTCGAGAGCGGTTAATCAATGGCTAATGGTTAACTGACCTCACATGATGGATGAATTGTTGGGTGGCAAGATTTGAGAGAATGGATTGTGGAGGAAATTCATTCTCGTCAAATATATTTGTTTTATGTTGTATACCTATGATGTGGGCTCGCCTAGTTAATGTGATGTTTATTTATATTCTATATAACCATTTGAGGTGTGATTGCATGACGCCATTGTATGGGAGCTTTAGTGTGGAACATATTGATGGCCGGGTGACTGAAAGGGCTGAGGGAAACGCTTAGAGAAATCTGAGTGACCTTATTCACAACGTGAGAGTCCCTCTTTCCACATTGGTGATCGACGGTTTTGTTCTCATCCGTAATATCACAGCTCGCCCAATTGATCGTTCTTCTGGTGGGCAAAATAAATGCAGAGAGCGTCCTCTGTAAACTCCATATGACTATAGCAAATGGACAATGTACTTGATGAATACACATGAGATTCCATGTGAGAATCATGAAAGTTCGGGTAAAAATGGCGCTGCGTGACTCGTCCGTGAGAATGTGTTAACACAAATACTGGTACAAACTGTAGGGCATAGGATCTTCCCCTACTTTACACACTCCTTTTCCGCTTGAGATGTTCATTGTTGTTTGTCGTTTGAGTCCTCTGTAATGATCGCGCATTTCATTTTCCCATTCAACTGATCGTACTTTACCATAGTCGCGATACAAATTAAACAATGCAGAGCGGTGCATGTTGTAGCTTGCAAATGTGAGTGCTGTGCCGTCCGCTTTTGTCAGTGTTGCGATCCATGTTAAAAAATTACAAGGAGAGAGTATTTCAAACTTGATTAGAGACACAGGATTGCCACTCGTACCCATGTTCAAAAACGCATCGATCGATTCAGTAGTTGGTGTACCATCACATACAGTGACGTAGGAGCAAAGCTATGGAATCAATAGATGCCTTTTTTCCGCATATAACCACTTAAGAAAGCGTACAATCGAATATCGGTATGCTGCACGCGAGAGTGATCCAACGGCATCTTCCTTTATTGACACTACTTGCTCTTCTGCTTGCTCCAAGCGCATATTTTTTGTGTGGATGTGATTCCACCAAATATACCAATAATAAATGAGTAGTAAAAAAAATAATATAAAATATGTGATTTTAACAATGAATCTCTCAGTCAACCGGAACGAAAATAGGCGTTTTATGGGGGTCTTGCGAAAGTAATCAAATCCAGAATTGGTGGAATGTGAAAGTAAATTGTCATGGCAGATTACCAGTATTACATTAATGCTACTCCAATGTTTTGTTTTATTTTCTGGATCTTTGTTGGTATGAAATTAGATGGGAGAACATGACTGCATTTGATCTAGGGTCATTGCTCTAGAAATATGAGCTTGAATAATTTATTTGCTAAATTGAAGACTGTGGTACTTGTGCGTATAGCCCAGCTAATCTAGTAATGTGATCGAATTCTGCTGAGGAAATGGTCAAAGCTCTCTCTCGTCTCAACAGGACAGCATACCGTCTTCTGGATTGGGATAGAAAACGTAAATTGTATATCGGAATTATGGTCTTTTCTTCCTGTGGAATTTTATGTTGCTAAGTTTATTCTTGATTTGCTGGTCGGTGAAATTACTGTCTCCGAACTTAGCCCTAAAGCATGCAAGTGCTGCCTTGGGCTTAGTCATAGGATCCGTCGCCAATAGATCTTCAAAAAATTTCTTATGCACAGCAAGATCAGTAGTCGAATTTTTTGCTGAACGGTATGTTGCAGTGCTATCATCATCAGTCGCTGATTTGGGTGGCTTATTTAGCTTAGAGATTTCTTGTCGGATTTCACTCTCTGTTGGAAGGTCATATCGATAAGGATATCGACCACGGAGTACCTCCAACATCCGTCCAGGCCCCATTTTGTTTGATTTGTTTTACACTCCACGCATGAATGGCTCTTTTATCTCCTCGCGAAAGTTCTCGATGTATCGAGGTCCATACATTTTACCTTTCTTGGGTCGTGTCGCCCATCCAGCATGAAAGATTGGTTCTTCAGGTACTTCTGTCTGTGGATCGTTTTCCCACACAGGTGTTAGGTCGTCACTTGCATCTTGAACATTTATTATACCAGATGAATGCATCTGAATCGCATATCGTACTGCATAGTCAATTGAATTTCGTAATTCGGGTACATTATCTTGTGGAATCTGGTTTACCGAGCGTTTTCGCTAATATTTTATTCTTCGACGTAGCTGACCTTGAGTTGGTACTTCAACTCCTGTAACTGGACCAGTCAATTTACTTGGGTCTATAACTTCAGTGGTAACTTCCACTTCATATTCCTCTGCCACTGATTCAACATCTTCGCCTGTGCTTACATCATCCTCTTTCAATTTCGCAATAACGATCGCAGCTTCAGCTTCAATGTCTTCATTCTGTTCGTTCTCAGATATCTGCTATTCGTCGTTTTCAACCTGCACGCTTTCATCGTCGTCATCCTGTTCCTCATTTGACTCATTACCACCGTCACTGAATGGATTGACAAAGATATTTTGCGTACCATAACTGATCTCATGAATCTCTGAAGAATTTAACTCTCCACCGCATCTTCATCTATTATCGCCGAAGATAGTGTGTACACGTGTGCAGAGTTTGCTAGCCGGTGAGCAGTGAATTGAGATTCAGGTCCAATCCCTGAGTATTCGTAGAATGTCAGTGTAAAATCAGGACAGCCACGATATTCTGTATTCAGTATTGCTCTTGTGCTTCTTGAGTTCACAATCAATATTTGAATTTCGTTTGCGCGTTTTACGAAGCGTCGCAGCTGTATCTCCATTATGCTTACTTGTTTGAGAAGCGATTCTAATATTTTTTCCTTGTGGTCGACGACGCAGTTTGGAAGCCCGCCGTTGTTCTTTAAGCCAATTACACCCTGGGTTGGTGTTCTGCAATTATTTCCTTCTTTGAGCCAACTGACAAGGACTTGCATCGACCGAGCAAAATGTGCGTCAAGAACACTCTTGCTATCCTGTGTCTCAGTGTGAATATAGCGAGTTATTTCAATCCCGTGAACGACTGAAAGGAACGGCAATACCAATGGAATCAGCGTATTTTGATAGTAGGTAGCATTGTCAGCTTGCAGGACGATCATCTTGATATGTGGAAGATCCTGCTTGAGTCTCATGAGAATTGCTTCACAGTGCTCGACAGCATATAGGGTAGAAAACCAACAACACTGTTTGATGATGCTGAGAGAGAATGGAACGGGACCTTTCGAACAAGCATAAACACGGGTGGTAGCGCAATTCTTTTGCATTTTTATCACATACTCAAATTGGAACATATAAGTATAGTTAATCACTATCATTATCACTAATGTTTGTGCCATCAATCTCATCCCCTGTATCTTCATCATAATCTGACTCATCTTCACTTTCGATTTTCATAATGTGGCTATACAGGGCATTCGCTTGCTCGTTGGCATGGCCAATACATCCCTGCAGCGTGCGAGATTGCAAATTCGCGAAGGCCTTTCGTAGTCTATTGCACACGTCCTTAAAGGAAGTGGCCGTAGTATACTGTCTCCCTACTTCCCCTTTCACTATTCCCCAAACTAGTTCCATAGGCTGGAGATCCGAGTGATGTGGTGTAATGGGCCATGCCCTTACATGTGACTGGTAGATTTTCCAATCCTCATGGGGAACAATGGTTGGATAATATTGAGGAATATTGACCAACCAGTGGAAGTCATAGAACTTATTCCGATTGGTGATTATTGGGGAATAATAGCCAATCATACGAACTCATCAATCTATGACACCCATGTATCGACTTGAGTCCTGCAATTGAGAGATCAAGTATAATTAGATAAGAGTCAGTTGAGCTGAGATACTCAAAGTCATATGATGATGCTGTGGCATTATCATGGGAGATTCAAGCTGGTTGCCTCTGGCCAATCAGATATCTCCGTTTTAACAAGGTTCCTCGTKTTCAAGTCAGTTGAAGAATCTGTCTGGGTTCAACCTCACTTCTGAGAGTGCACCCAAGGTTTAATGTATCAGATTCGTAGGTTTTAACATTTCATTCATAGGTTTAATGCATTTAACCCCATAGGCACCTAGTGGTTATATTTTAGGAACCTTTAAGCATTTTAATTCAGTTGCAAATTTACCTCCAAGTCAACAAGTTCCTCCTCCCAGCGTCCGACATCAGACTCTTCACGTTTCGTGTGAGTCTCGTTGTCGTTGTAAAGCTTCCTCTCCCTCAGATCCATCCAGCTCTTGTGAGCAGGATAGGACTGAGTCCCGTTACAGCAGACTACCAGCTTCACATTGCTATGCATGTGCTGCCTCAACTTGTGCCACAGCGCACTTTTTAAATCGGTCTCTGTATATGGTATTTCCCATTCTCGGCACGCCTCTTGGAGCGTGGACTTGGGCCACGTGCCTTTCGGCATCATATCGGGCAGAGTTTTATGGTACCTAGCATTATCCATGACAATAGCTGCATGCTTGATGCCCCGCATACGTAGACTCTGCAACAGAACAGCGAACCAATTGATGAAATAGGGGCCGTCGAACATACCGTGATAGTCTTGAGATTAACGCTTTCCGTCTTCAAATATTTGCAGGGTATCCTCGAGTAGGTGGGCCATTTGAAAATTGTCTCGCTCCGATGAGGGCACGGAGCAGTCTGCGTCAACTATAGCTGCGATGAAGCAGTAGCGTCTCCCCTTTTGGCGTGCTTTGATCTCGAGATCTTGTTCATCATTTGGGTCGAACAAACTATCGTCGTGACGCTGATAGTTGTGGTGAATGTAACTTTCATCTAGATATACTATTCTACGAGTCTTCTTGGCGTTCTCGCTCGAAATACGTGCCACGTATTCGTCACGCTTTCGTACATTTTCCGCCTTCATTCGATAGCAGATTGCACCCTTTTTCCTCCCTCTTTTGTAGCCGCAACGCTTCAAAAAACGCTGAACGGCACGAAGCGCTGCCTGCATCGATTTTGGTGACTCCTTATCTATGTCTAAGAACCCTCGAACATGCAGGAAGTCCACAACGTCGCGTGCAATAGTTCTTGTTCTCAATATGCGGCGCTCTCTGACAAACGCTTGGAAACAACTAATGACGCCTTGCACGAAAGGAATGCGCGTTTTTTTCTTTCGTAATTTCCTCGAACTATAGCGGTTCTCATCTCGGCCTCATTCACATAGTCAGACCATACCTGACTGACAAGTGATTCTTTCCGGTGTAACAGCTCCGCCGCTCGCTGCGTTGTGCGCGCGCGAAGAACTTTTCGTCCAGAAGACACTTTTGCGATGGTTACGTGGTGTTCGTGTCGAAGCTTGGCTTATAATAACATTATATCCAGCTTCTCCTCTCTGAACACTACTGATTCTCGCTCTTTTTTCACATACGAGACGACTGTGTGCAGCGCAGCGTCGTCCACAATTGTCATACGCTTTTTTGTTGTGTTTGCACTCACGGCGGAAGGCTGCTCGTTCGTTTTTGCCTGCAAACGCGTGCTCTTTCGCATCATGGGAAGGAGAAGGAAGACAGCCAGAAGTGCTTGGTTGCTTGTAGTTCCTGCGTTTTTTCAAAAGGTGTGGGGATAAAGGTATCAATCAAAAGCGCTCGGTAAGTGCTACAATCGGTTAAAATTTAAAGGACTGGCTGGTATTGATCGCTGAGAAAAATTCAAAACTACCCTATATCCTGTTGCGGACTGTCAATCAAAGACAAGACAGATTCTTTGTCTTGTTTATTATCTCCTTTAGAGATATGGTCAAAATACATTTTATGCTCGATTGGAACCGGTTCCGCACGTGATCCAATGCATTCGTCAAATATATAGTATTGTACCATAGCACCATGCCAGCTAATGTCTCTCTTCCCGTAATGCTCGACAGTTTTTTCGCGAAAGTACATAGGTTCAAGTTTCATTTTGAAGTCAATTGTGACAATGGCTTCATCTGTATTATTTTGTTTCACACACCGCTTTCGCATCGACTCTTTGATTCTGCCAATGGCAATTTGCTGATTAACTACTCGGATACGGTGGCCAAGGTATAGTTTGACCTTTAAAGCGCAGTCCTATACAACGTTGAGTGTTGATGGTAGAGCTTTATGAGACCGCTGTAGTGCCATTAAGTGTTCGTAAAAACTAAACACTCTGGTACAGTCAGCGCACAAACTTGTGGTTTTGTCGCTTCTGCACGTTGAGCCCAGACCAAATTCAATCGAGTGAAGAAGACACGGATACTTCGACGTGCCTTTGAGCCTGGGATCAAATCCTTATTTCATATAGGCTCGTATGAGATCAATTTCCTGTGTCATGTACCGCTCGGTAGAATCCAATTCTATACTCGCAAGTATATGCTTCAATACTCCGAATGTGGTATTTACCAGGAATCCAACGACGTAGTCTACCGCGGACCCAAGACTTTCGAGCCGCGGTGCGACCGATTTTCTACCGCCATGAAACATGGGTTAATAAAAATATGACCCCAACAAATGTTTGGCTTGATAGAAAGGGCAATGGTGGCTTCAAAATGGGAAAGGAGTGCGCTCTACCATTTGTCACACTGGTGGGGTGTCTGGTTTTGTTAAAGAAGCAAAACTGATTCTTCGTGGTGTTAAATCTCTGAAAGACTCGGACTACCATACCATACATAAATGAACACGAATATTTTTCTTGACCGAATAAAAAAAGTCCTACCAAACATTTGTAATGGGACTGAAACAACAATCCCAAAACACAACACATACGCTTGTGCGAAAGAGAAAGTAATACTCTCCTGACTTGAAAGGAGAGAGGGAAGGCGACTTGAGTAGTTTAGAGAAAATTTGCAACTGAATTATTGTGATCACCAGTATTTTTGTCCAGTGCATAACGGTCTTATATACGGTCAACACAACCAAGTTAATTAGAGTACGGAATGGCATTAAACCAGGGTATAAAGAGAGCGAGAAGTATTAATTAGGACTACCGATCTCTCCTATTTTGGGAGAGTAATTTTTCAGTCTGAGGGAGATCCTTTGCAGTCAGTCAATTTCAAAGCGGTGAACAGAGTAATGTACTCCTCCGAGTATAGATGGAGAGCTGTAACGCTGCACTACGTGTATGGCATACCATGCGAACAGGTTGCTCGCATCCTTGGAGTGTCAGGACGTGCTGTTCGCCGCTGGTACGTGCAATTCAAAACTTCGGGGCATGTTTTTCCTGGTCGAAAAGCAAAAAAGAATTCTTATTCGCCCGAACTACTTTCTTGTATATCCGACTACGTGAAAGAGCACCCTTGCTTTTACGTAGAAGAGCTGCAATCAGAGTTGAAAAGGCGATTCAGAGAATATCAGAAGAGTTTATCGGCGTCTAGTATCCTTCGCGCCCTCAAGTTTAATCTCGGCCTATCTCGTAAGGTGTTGGAACGCCGAGCACGCGAGATTGTCCCCCTCGAGATCTCATCGTTTCTGGCGAAATTACGTTCGTTCTACCGCTATCCCGAGCAACTTCTATTCATTGATGAAACATCAAAGAACGGTCTGGACAGCATTCGGCGTTATGCGTGGTCGCGGCGAGGAAAGAAGGCAATTGTGCGCGTACCTTTTACTCGTGGGAATCGTGTTTCAATTATGGCAGCGTGCGATGTACGTGGCTTTGTGGCATGGAAGACAACGCGTGGAACATTCACAAGGAAACTGTTCCATCGTTCATTTGTTCAGAGTGTGGTGAAATTGTTAAACCCCTGGCCATTGCCGAGGTCAATCGTCGTGATGGACAACGCGCGTATACATATGTATGCAGAGCTTGAAGAGGTTGTTCATCGTTGTGGCGCGATTTTAATTTTCTTACCGCCTTATTGCCCACAACTCAACCCTATTGAAGTAATGTTTGGCCAGCTAAAGCGTTGGCTTGCTCGTCATGCAAACCTCGTGTTCCCTTTGTATCCTGAAGAGGTGCTAAAAATCGCAATGAAGGCGTGTGTGCGGAGCGAGAGTATTGGTGTAAATTTGTTCCGTCATTGTGGGTATGGAGACACAGGGCTGAATGATGCAGTATTTGCAATGGAGGATTTTGTGGAGAGGAAGGAGCGGTAGATGGGAAATAATTTAACCAGGAAGTGGCTTGTGCGTTTGGTTGATTTAGTTTAAGGTAAATCAATAAATCCACTAGCTAGTCACTCATATGGTCAACGTCTTCAATGTCATCCACCGGTTCCTCCGGTGGCTCAAATGACGAAAACACACCTTGAGCCAAGAAGTTGTAGTTGGGTAGTCCTAGCGCTACACGGAGTTCTCGTATGTTGACAGACAATTGTAGGTCGGTTGACCCATTAAGTCGCACTGTAATGGTGCGGAACACATTCTCTTCACGTTCATCATGCCTTTCAGTGTTCTGCATCGCATCTAAATGTTGCATTTGCCGAAATGTAGCGGTTTCAGGGATTGAGAGTGGTGTACCCTCCGGCTGACGGGCATGTATCATAGCCCAATGAGTTTGAGCAATTTCTCCAACTTGAACGTCTGAGCGATTGACGAGAAACTCGTCAATGACACGGGCAGCCTCTTGAACCCGGGAAGCGGTTGCGCGACGGATTCCTGTCGCCTCCGCTGCAGACTGTTTGGCTACAAACACAAACACTTCCATTATAAATGGACCAACCACCTTTCGACGCTTGTGGTGATTAGCCCGAGCTTCAGCTATCTGGGAAAGAAAATTCTCCTCACTTAATGCAACAAAGTCTTTCTGGGCAGCGCTGAGGCTTGGTTTATGGTATATCTTGCGGTCTCTGCGAATGGATTTTTGATTGTAGGACTGAATTGCACGAGCAACTCGTTCCTCAACCATATCACAAAAGTATTCAAAACTGCACTCCTCATCGAATGAAAATCGTGAATTCTCCACCCGCAATGATGTTCTACTCGTCTTTGCGATATCATCGATCTTGACTGCAACTTGAGCTAGTGTCTGCATCACTAGGTATGGATATATATTGCTCCTTCCTCAAAATGCCCACCTCTTCATGGGCATTCGAAGAGTTTTTTCATAAAACCGTTCTACTGAGTATATTTAGCACAGCAAATGGGGGTGCAACTAGGAGTAAGACATCCTAATTCTGGGTGACATTCTGTTTATATATATGAAAACAGAATTTCCATGTCTAAATCAGGGTCTAAATCGATCGATTTGCAATTCGAATAGACAATTTGGTTGGTGATCACAATAAATGTTAATGATTCCTAAAATATAAAACCACTAGGAGCCTATGGGGCTAAATGCAATGAACCTACTAAAGTGATATAAAACCTATGAATCTGATACATATAACCTTGGGTACATTCCTGGAAGTGAGGTTGAACCTAGAGAACTTCTTTCAGTCAGTTGAAGAAGAGAGACTTCTTCAAATGAAGCTCTGTGATTGGCTGAAGCCACGCGTATGAATCTTCAGTGACGCATCATCCTCGTTACCAACATTGTTCCCAAAGTAGGAACCATCATTCTGTACTGACTAGTACAGAGACCTTCATGACGTACTCAGATGACTGAGTGACGTCATCTGTACATGTGGGATATGTTTTGCGCAAACAATATCTCATCYCCGTACCCACAATGTACGTAGAGAAGATGGCGTTGTGACACACGAATCTGTAATCAGATTCCACCTTCTTATGTAATGGATAAGGGCCCATTACAACATTCCATTAGGATCTGCACTCGTCTTAGACAGAGCCACATATCTCACATCGCTAACCGAAGAGTCTTTGCTCGGTGGCTGGCCGAAAAGAGAATTCATTACAAAAGGATTACAACAGAAGAAGAATATTTGAAGCTGACGCGAGTGGAATTAGTTGCCATTTGCAAAAAGAATAAGCCGAAGCCAATATATCGAGCGAGTGTGTTGGTGCAGCATTTTGATTGCGATGTATTGTATCTCTCCATTGCGCACCCAGAGCTGAATCCTATTGAGATGGTATGACCATTTGTAAAAGGATATAGCGCAAAACACAATTTCAATTTTGCTCTGAAGGATGTAGAGGTGCGTCCTCATCGATGTTCGGATTTCTTTGACGAATCCCAGCGGCAGAGGTACATTCAACATTGCATCAAGGTTGAAGATGAGTATCTATCAGTGACTGATGATATCCCCGTAGAGTAAGCAGAAGGAGAATCCGTGTAGCTTCGTAAATATGGCATTTTTTCATTTGATTTTTGTTGAAATATACTTGAAACGTCTTTGCCTATGTTCAAGAATAACTTTATACAGAATGATCGATTTTTGGCGAGAAAATAAAATGAAAGCTAAACAATTTATTAAGTGGAATCGGGTTTAACACTGCACGTTTAATAACGGGATATTGTCGCCGCAATCGATAAATGTGAAATGGTTTACTTAGTTTGTGTGGATGAGAATGTCTGGAAATGTATGACAAAGATGGTTAATCAATGACAAGTAGTCAATCCACTTTAAGTGATGATTGAATTAACGGGTAGGAAAATCCGAGAGAACAGATTGTAAAGAAAATTCATTCACGTCGAATACCACTACAACACGTCATACGGA